>JAYMTF010003665.1:0-14694 GCA_036897485.1 Pelargonium nanum | reverse complement strand
GATTTGTTTTTAAAGGCTGTTGTCAAAGGCAGCCTATTTCAAGTGTCATTACACATCTGCTTAAGTGGTCTACGGCTACTTTTGAAACTTTCTTTTTATTTGCTTTGTCTTAGTTGTTGCTGTTTGGTTTTATTTAGTTGGTTAGTTTCCTATTTCCTTTGCTTTAGTTTGTACGCCTTATGGCCTGATTTGGATTAATGAGAAGTACCAGCGTATTCCCTTCAAAAAAAAAAAAAAATTTCTAAAAGAAATTCCACACGCATAATAAAGAGGCAAGGGGACAAAGGATTCCTAACAAGTACCTCTAGATGGTTTGAATTCCACTGATTTTCCTCCATTTATCAAAACAAAGAAAGTAGGACTACGAATACAACTCATGATAATAGCAATAATGTTATGATAGAACTTAAAATGATGCAACATGGCATTAATAAAGGACAACTCGAGTTTGTCATACGTTCTTCCAAGATATAGTTAATAGCCATAAACTCCGTTCTCCCCTTCTTATGTAGTATAGATGAACAATTTCTTGAATAATTATCACATTTTCACTAGCCCTCCTACCTTTAACGAGACTTCCTCCCATAGGATCAATGATGTTTGACATGTAGTCCTCGATCCTATTGACGTTTGTTTAGAGTAGAAGTACACTAAAACTCACCACACTCGTCCAAGTGGTAGCAAGGCTTGGGTGCAAGCGCGAGAACTCGTGTTCGAGACCCCTCACGAGCGTGGTATGGGGTAGAGTATAGTATATGTGTGAGTCATATTTGTGAGTGTCGGTTATATTGTACTGTAAATAATCATAAAAAAAGAAAATAAATGTTAAGCCCAGTTGAGTTGGTTGGGCTGGACTGGGCTTGGAGGTGTCCGTTTCAAGAAAACCTAGAACAGCAATGCTTCGTCTTCTTTGAATGAGGAAAGCGAGGGATTTTCCGAAAACAATCCACAGAAGCTTCAGTTTCTCTCCAAAAACCCTACTTCACAGGTACTATACCCACTCTCCCTCCATATGTATACATGTACGTATATGCGAAACTGTATTGTGTATATGAATACTTGCTGTTTCGTGTAGATGGATGCTTCAGAGCGTTACTGCTTCGATCCAGTTCTAAAGTGGAATCCTGAAGTGGAGGAGTACTTCGTCAAAGCATACGGAGCCCAACATTTCTCTCGAATTTCCAAATCCCTAACGTAAATTTCTCAACTTTTGATTTGACAAAATTTGAAATTTCCATGCTCTGATTGGTTGGCAAGAAAATGTAGGAAAATGAATTGAAATTGAAATTTGTTATCTGTGTGGATTTCATGCTTCAGCATTAGGGGAAGTGATGAAGTAACTTGGCCTTAAATATACTCCAATGTGTTTGATTTCTCTGGTTATATAGTTTCAAATTCATTAATTGCGTAACTTCAGGTATTTGATAACAAGATCATGGTCTTAGTGAGTTTGGAATCAATCAAGTGGGGTGTAGAAGGAAAGGAAATTATTTTCATTGTTCTTTGATTTGCATTTCATATAAGTGACATGCTTATATACTGAGAGTGCATGTCTGAGCTGACTGTGCGTGATATGAAAAGCTTGACATTTGTGTTAGCCTAGACTCTTTTTTATTTCTTCCTGAAATTATCACTCATTTCTAAAGGCAGCTTACTTTTGTTTTTTCATGGGCATTAATTTGATTTTATGCTTACATGTCTGTTTGGTTAGGTTTCCATCTTGCTACTCTTGTATACGTGTGAATGTGCTCAAATCAACTAGTGATTCTGTTATTGAAAAGCTACTCACCATTATACAAGAAACAGGGGATGTGAATGCAATCAAGGGTATTAATTCAAGCAAAAGTGATGAACTTGCCAATAATAATACAGACAAGAAGCAAGAAAGCAATTTGGAAGGATTCAATAAGATGTCCTTGGGACCATTCGAAGATCTAAATTCCGAGAAAGGAAGATTACCCAGTTTTCCTATTTGTAAGTGTCAAATACCAGGGTTAGAATATGTTGTGTTTGTGAAAGGTTCAGGGCCGCATACTATTGATTATGGCTACACACACAAGCAACCTCCCAAGGAAGTAATTGTGAGTCGAAAATGTGCTGAGGCAGTTCTTCGAGGTGCTCAGGTTAGCATTTTTTTTATAGTTAAAATACTCATGGTGTCTCTGTTTAGCATTCATGTTATATTTCCTTCCCTGTTTTGTGTATTTACAGTGTCTTTGTAAAAGATGCACTAATTGTCAGTGTGATTCCTTCCTAGGTTCAACGTTCAACATTGAATTTAATAGATCATTTGCCTGTTTTCACTGCTTTAGGGGTCACCCAAACTGCGATAGGGTTTTAGTACTTGTGGATGAACTACTGCCTGTTTAATATGGGCCACTTCATCATTTTCTTTTAGTTATTTATTTATACTCGTGTTCCTAATTGTCTGGGTGGAAGGCTTCCGTAAATTCAATGCCAGAGTTTACTTTAACCTTGTAATAAAATAAGAATTTGAAACTTACAAGCAAGCATAAGTAGGTCAATTTTTTTCTTCACTAAAATACTTATCTCTTATGATAGGATTATATGATGTATGGAATTTATGTTATTTGTTCTTATTGTGGTCTTCCTGTAGGTATATGTTCCTGGTATTATGGCTTGTAGTGCTCATGTTGAGAAAGGGGATACAGTCGCAGTTTCAGTTGCCATTGAGCAGCCTGGTCTTGATGGTGGCTGGGGTCTTGGTATAACACGTGGGACTGTAGTACATGGGTTGGAGACAGGCAAGAATTACATGTATTTCTCAGAGTTAACTCTTTATTCCCGCAATCTTTTATTCAATTGTCTTCTGTTCTTGGGGATGAGTTGTTATATGATAGGATTCTGTTCAATTGTGATGAAATAGGCGGAAGTTCCCTACCTGGTTGACCTTTAATTTTAAATCCTTAACCATGTGAGAATTAATTGGTGCAGACTGCAAGTTTTACCTATTAAATCGAGCACTGTAGGCCTTTAGGAAAGTTTAGAACTTTAAGTCAAGTGTGCTTATTTCTCAGAAGCATCTCTATGATTATCTTCTGCCATTTGACGTTAACATTAAGTTCAAGTGTTCAACCTTTATTTATTCATTTACTATTATTAATTTTAGTTTTAATTTTTTGCATTTGACAGCTAATATGACCCTCTGAAATTTCTTAGATACCGGAGTTTGACATTTTCTCTTCCATTTTAGATCCTTATTATTTTGAACGGAAATGCCTGTACATTGGCCAAGGAACAGCAATGATGTCAAGAGCTGGGATCTTTCGTGCTTCTAAAGGAATTGCTGTGGACATGAGTAATAGAGTATTCAAACTGCCTTCCTTTTATGGTATGATTGTTTTAATGCTCCAATGTGTAGATAAAAATAATACTGAGAATGACATTCTGTTTCTTGTTGAGCTCTTTTTATCCCAATGAAAGATGTTACTGATTTGCATTCTTATGGCAAACTAATTCGTGCAGAGTTCCCTGTTTTTTATGTTTCCTGTTATATCACTTAGTCAAGATTTGTATTGATGCTTGATACTCGCAACCTTTTTTGAGCTGAAATGTGCAACGAATTGGAACCTTGTGGTTCTGACTGAAGCTTAAAGCTTTACTTCCCCAACAAAGAGCTTATGAAGATCTCACAATTTGATTTTCTTCATCTAGCTATAAAAAAACCAGGATATGCTGGGGAGATACTAATTTCACACTTTTCTATATCATATTTGTCAAAAATTCCTTGTTAATGACGAGGCCACTTAATGTAATGAATTTTGTTCACATATTTTGTTTTTGATAACTCTTGCTTGTGCGCTAGGACTGAAATAAGACCTCTCACAAAATGTATATGGATTTTGATGCGAGGGATCTCTCATCTCAGAATGATTTAGAATTAATGCCAAAAGAATTTATTTTTGAGTTCAGACCTCAAAAAATGAAATTTGCGGCTCCTGATGGGGCAGACGAGTCTTGGAATTTGGAATAGGAAAAAAAAAATGAAAAAGTGCTGCTGATCTGGTGATCAGCTATGTTTATGAATAAGGTTACTTGGATTAGCCACTCGACAGAACTAGAATGATGTACAAGTGGAGATTTTTAGGTTCAGTATATATAAATGAAAGTATGGCAATGTAGAAGTCATACTAAAGCAAGATATTAAAATACTAGGAACTGTTTGTTTATACTAGTCTTAGGGGATTTAACTGCTGGTTTAGCCCCCTAGGGGGTGACGCAATGGTCATGACACACATCTCCACGTAGGAGGTCGTGGGTTCAAATCCCATTGCGTCGGGTGGGGTGGTTGGGGTAAAAGGGGAGAGCTACCCCCTGTTGTGTAGCTCAACTTTTAAAAAAAAAAAAAATTGCTGGTTTAACTTTCTTGTTTTTCTTCCCCCCTTGTTATTTGCATAAGATATAACTTTTCCTTGTAATGACCTTGGAATATGAAGCATTTGCATTATCACCTTGTTGTAACATATTTAACACCCTTCCTATGTTTCTCTTGACCCGATTGTTACTTTTGGTTTATTAATGTTCTCATCATATAGTATAAGTTTATAGACTGAAATTCTTGTTTAAGTATTAAATAGTATATTTGTTTTTTTCTGTCAGATGTATTAGAGGGGGAAATATTTCTTCAAAACCTACCAAGCATTGTCGCTGCTCATGCCCTAGGTACCTACTAAATATTGTTGGTCTCTGAAGTAATTTACCTCTATCGTCTCTTCACAATTTTTTTTTGCTCTATGGTATTCCATTGGATCCTTTCTGCTAGACATTTGATCATTTATCTCATCTATTTTGTGTTAGATCCTCAAAAAGGAGAGCGAATTTTGGACATGTGTGCCGCTCCAGGAGGGAAAACGACTGCAATTGCCATTCTAATGAAAGACCAAGGAGAGGTGGTAGCAACCGATAGATCTCACAATAAGGTGCTTCTAACTAGAAATTTGATTTTGAAATACAATCTAATTTTCCCACTGTAATTAGTGGCCCCTTGCCAAGAAAGTCACCAGAAAGAGCACTGTCATAAATGTTCCACCATTAATTTTCATTAGTTCGATTTTCTATTGAGTTTTGGTACCCAATAACTGTTCTGCTTGAATTTCTTTTTGGATCGTTCTTGGCATGGCTGTAGAAATCGTACTTTATGTCATAGTTGGCTTTTTTGTTTAAATCTAGCTAAAATAATTAGTTTGATAAAGATGAATTATACTGAACAGGAAGGTTCATATTGTATAGGTAGTGGATATCCAGAACCTGGCTACAGAATTGGGCTTGAAGTGCATAACCACTTACAGACTAGACGCACTTAAAGCCTGTCAAAGAAATGAAGCAAATGATATGACTACATCGCCAGAGAGCAAGGATAATAGTAGTGTGATCATTGATGGTTCCATTACTGCATCCGAGTTAAATGGTGATAAAGTTTCCGAAGGAATTGGTAGGTAAACCCTCCGTCACATGCTTAGCATTGCACAAAATTTGGTTTGATGAGTTTTCTTTATTTATGCATGTACATGTATCATAAATACTTGTTACCTTTGTCACACAGTTCCTTTTGTTTTTGTCATGGACATGAAGAATGTTTATTTTTGTATTGTTAGGAATTAATTTATGGTTAATTCACTATTTCAGTTAGCAAGGAAAATGCAAATGAGAGAACTTATGTTAGCAAAGCTGAGATTAGGAAGAATTTACGAAGAATGAAGAATGGGCCAGGAAGAAATCAAGCTACTGGTGGAAGAGCTGAAAAATCCAAAGGTTTCTTGCCAAATAGTTTTGATCGGGTCCTTCTTGATGCTCCCTGTTCTGCTCTTGGTTTGAGACCTAGACTATTTACCGCAGAGGTAAAGATAATCTGATTGAAGCTTGTTTTTACATTTACTTGTTCCTTTTGGGAAATGTCTTCAGTGCTGCTGTTGTTTTTAGTCTTTGTTTGATTGTTATTGTTGTGGTTTGCATTCATGGTATTAGTTAATGGCAATTTAAAGTCATTCCTGTCTATATAGAAGACAGATCCCCTGGCATGTCTAGATCTCTTTAGAATCTATATCAGACTTGCTTGACATGAATGTTTTCTGAACCTATTTTTTCATCTAGCTTGATATTGACTGGCTTAATGGAATGATTATAGTAGGAACCGTGGACTTGGATCTTAAATTCATGGAAATATCATCAAGGGAAAAAACTTTCTAATTCTACTATTTATTGGAAATTTATATGATCACTTTAGAAAGCTTCATGGATCTAGATAGTTTCTTCTAGAAAACAGAGTTGTTGAGATGGGTGCCAGTTGACATGAGGTTTTTTTTTTTTCCTGTACAGAATCCTTTTTAGTTTGATAATTTGATTGCAGTTCACTTCCTTTAAAGATATTCAGTCTAATTGTGCTTGAGCAGCAAGATTGATATGCTTAATTTATATGTGCTTAACTTGTTCTTAACTATTGTTAGCTCATATTTTGTTTTTAAGTTATATGTTTGCAATTGGGAAGTTTCAACTTTTGAGGCCTGCCAGGATTGCTTTTTAGTAATTACTTAATATACAATAGAAATTTATTCTGTCATTTTATATGTACTTGAAGTTTTTTATAGCATGAGCTGAAGGATTTGAAAGTGTTCTGTGGGTATCAGGAAACGGTAGATTCCTTAAGACACCATGCAAGATATCAGAAGAAGATGTTTGACCAGGCTGTACAGTTGGTTCGCCCTGGTGGAGTTATTGTATATTCAACGTAAGTATGCTCATTGTTGCATTAGTCTCCACTGCGAACCTTTAATACATACTACTAATGAATTTGTGCTTCAATTTTATTGGTATATGTGTGAGATTGGTGTGATCTTGCTTTGTAGTTTGTACAATGTGATAATATTCGTCTCTCATTTCTCATGATTGTTATGCTTTTACTCTACCTTGTATTGTTTTGTTCAATTCTAATATATATGCACACGAATCCTTTTCACTATCAATCTACTTCCTGGCGGGAGTAGTATGTTTCCAACTTGCTAAGATAGTTTACATTGAAAGGGTGGGCCACTTCTGGTTTTTTGCTATCTTACATTTTTCTATACCCACATGATTATAATTAGGTTGCATTGTGCAGGCTTGTAGTTCTAACCGGAAGATATGATAGATTTAACCAAGTTGATGCTATTTGTACTGACACATTTAATCGGATATATATAGGAACTATTTCTCAATTCGCTATGTTCTCATTTTCAACTCTTCTATTGAGTGTGCCATAATCAAGTTATCAATGCTATATGTTTATAAACCTAACCTTGAAATTGTCTATTTGTTAATGCTGTTAGATGTACAATAAACCCCGGGGAGAATGAAGCATTGGTTCGATATGCTTTGGATAAGTATCAATTTCTGTCGTTGGCACAACAGGTTAGATGCCTAAATTTTATTTTCTTGACTCTGTATTAGAACATCGGGGATAATGGTTTTATTTTGAATAAGTTGATATAAAACGTTATAAATATAGAATAGAAAACCCTGGGTGCAATTACCATATGTTTCTGCTTGTAACTGTGATTATGTGATTAATTTCAGCATCCAAAAATAGGAGGACCTGGTCTTGTTGGTAGCTGTGAATTTCCTGATGGATATTTTGAGTAAGTATCAAAATTTGGATGGCGAACCAATAAACCATGTTGCAAATCATTCCATGTTTAGTTTATTTATGTTGAGTTCAATGATTTGTTGCTCATGAGATGATGTTTAACATTTGTTGCAGGGAGTGGTTGAGACCGGGCGAAGAGGAGCTTGTTCAAAGGTTTGATCCATCATCTCCTTTAGATACAATTGGGTTTTTCATTGCCAAGTTCAATGTTGGTTCCAAGATATGATTGGTGTTTGTGGTATTTGTTGTATTCTTCCATGTGGAATAGGGTGCATGGTTCAACCATCATCTTGAATTTATATAAAAATGAGTAAAGCATAGAAGCACAAATGCACAATAGTTGCTACTTGCTGGGAATTTTAATATCTATACACATTAATGTTTCTTTACTATTGTCAATTATTATCTCTCTTTTTATTAGTTATTGCATGTTGAATATGAAGAGAAGCTTTATGTATCTATACACATTAATGCCTCTTTACAATGGTTGGTTGGTTTGTTTATGTTATCCATGGCTGCTAATGGTTCTATGACCAATCCAAAGCCAGTGATAGAAGAAGAGATTCAACTTCAAAGAGACATACTCAAATACAGTAGTCACATTAATTTGTTGTGGAACATGTTAACAAGAGCTACTCTAGTTGACTCAATTATATTTCGAGTAAGAAGTTTACCAATTATTTGGCAAGATTAGACTAGAAGCAATCAAGCGAATTTTAGACTATTTTGATCAATTGCAAATGACCCATTTGTATGTAATGCTCATGGTTTTCTAGAACTTTTTATCAAACTAAATGACACCGGAATCTTTCTCAACAGAGAAATTGAATAATTGATGTGCGAGTTGAGGGAAGATATTCTGTGTTGGCTTTCGGCAAAGAGCTTGGTACGATGGAGTTCGTTTGCATAGCGATATTTCCTGAAACTCAATGTGAACTGCACAATGCACATGATTAAAAAAATTGAGTTTTTTTTCGTAAATTTACGGTTTACAGACGTGCAAATAACTTAAGTAACTCTAAGCCCGCGTTTTAAACTTTGGCACATCATGTGTTATGAGACCAAACAATGAGCCCCAACTGTTATTTCCTCTTTTTATATTGAAGATGGTTCATATATAAATGGTAAGTAGCATATTCGGATGCATATCAACTATCAAGATATCCATTTCCCAAGCCCTCGTTGTTTTATAACCCATATCCGTCTAACCCGACCCGTTATTCACACCAAATCCCTAACAAAAGATCTAAGCCCCCTTCTCTCAGATTCAGAACCATACATCTGAACTCAAAAATGTCTAATTTCGCTTTCAAAAGCCTCGTCTTTCTGATCCAAAAACGTGCCTCAAACACATCGTTCATAATCAAATACTTGATGATCTCAGGTAGGCTTCCGCTACCATCCGCCATAGCCACCTCTCGGAAGCTCGATCAGAAACCGGACGAAACCAACCTCCAAAGGTCTGATTCTGTACTCATTATCTTGAAATCTCATGGATTTAATGGAACTCATATAGCCGAAATCATCTGGAAACGCCCAGATCTGCTTATTGAGTTCCTTGTGAACACTACGCAGTTGAATCCTAAGACTATAAGTTCTTACCACAAGTTACTTGGCTTTCCTATTCATATAAGGATTCGTCCAAGGCATAATGTGTTAAGACTTGTATAGTCTTTAAGTTCTTAGGCCAATTTACTTGGATTTCCTATCGATGTATGGGTTCGTCCAAGGTATAATGTGTTCAAGCTTCTCTTGTCGAAGAAGCTTATTGGAGAGGGGATAGGAAGCTTGTTCGGGCACTAATCAAGAATGAAGACGTTTTCTTGAAGGAAGACGTCTTTAAGCATTTGCAGCAAATCCCAAATTTGTTGGATGTTCCTCAAACCAATGGAAGAGGGGGATGCGAAACTTGTTTAGGCTCGCTTCTCAACTATGGGAAACTTTTCATGAAGCACTATCGGATACTGGTTATTCCTTGTTGCGAGTTGTGAATAGTGTTGTCTGATACTGGTTATTCCTTGTTGCGAGTTGTGAGTAGTGTTGTCTGATACTGGTTAATCCTTGTTGCGAGTTGTGAGTAGTGGTTTTTGATAGTGGTTATTCTTTGTTGCGAGTTGTGAGTAGTGTTGTCCTAGTCGTGGTTTCTCTGTTCAATCTCCTTTTAGGAGCATTTCTATGAAATTGATGTATCATTTATTTTGCTTACTTTCATTACTAGTTCAATAACATATATCACACATGTAAGTCTCAAGTGAAGGGGCAATGGTAATATTGAATATTGATTTGAATACAGGAAAAGATTCACTTTTCTTGTGTGCTTCATTTGTCGTAGAACCTCCTTTTCGGATTGATCATTTTGAATACAACGACCAAGGGTGTAATGCTTATGGTATTATTAGAGGCTGCTGTTTAAGTTGGATGTTAATCCTCAGGCTCTTTCGAGTTTACACAAAGCGGGATACATATTCTGTTTTGCATATGACAATCGAATGAGATTAAAGGGAATGGTAATATTGTTGCATGTTTGAGTCTGAGAAACTATGTCTATGCAAAACTAGGGGATGCATGTTTGGTGTAATGCATTCATTGTCTTTTTTACCACCATACTTGACCCGAACTGGTCCGGTTTCTGTATGTAAACACCAATTCTTGTTTTGTAAACAATGTTCGTGAGTAGAAATAGTCACAGGACGGGGAGTGCCAATTCCATCATCCTTTGCATGCTTCTTGCCTCCACTTTCGTCGCTGCACTGGAGTAAAATTTATAATGTCCATGTGTTGTGTTCTACGAACGAAATACTAAATCTCCATACACACTAACAATTAAAAATGTGGATTGTTGGAAACGCGAAAACTTCAATTTCGCAACTCTAATTCATTATTCACTGTTCAAATTTAAACATTTCTTATCCTACTAACATATAAATTTAAACCATAAATATCATATGATAATTTTAATACGTTACGTAATTATGTGAATAATAAAGATAAGATTTTTAAGTTTTTGAAAAATGCTAAGAATTCTATTTATAAATTTTTAAAACGTATTTGTAA
The DNA here is from genome assembly GCA_036897485.1 of Pelargonium nanum. NCBI lineage: Eukaryota > Viridiplantae > Streptophyta > Magnoliopsida > Geraniales > Geraniaceae > Pelargonium > Pelargonium nanum. Next base: position 4,001 of record JAYMTF010003665.1, on the reverse strand, counting down.
ATCATACGGTGTCTCTCTCTCTCTATCCACGTTACCTGATCGATCCATCTCTATTTGCGAGTCTTCGAGAAGAAGCCACAGCAATTGCCGGAATCAATGGAGATATTGCCGTCGGAGTTAAGAACACAAATTCTCTGCCGCCTTCCGGCGAAAAGCCTGGTGCGCTTCAGGTGTGTATCAAAACACTGGGCCTCGCTTTTCGCAGAGCCATATTTCGCCAAATTCCATTGCCATCAACAAAATCTCCATCTCATTGTGAGCGATGGTGTCCTCTATTCTCTCGACTGGGATTCATTCGATTGCGCTCTCAGAGTCGATCACTTCCTCAAAGATTCCAACTTTAAAATAAAAAAGGTACTGGGTTGCTCCAATTCTCTGCTTTGCTTACTTGTATCCCCAAACCCTAACACAAAACCATTACTTGAAAATGACATTATTGTGATCTGTGACCTAACATCTGGAGCTCACCACATTGTGCCCTCTTCACCAGTTGATTTCCAGCACCAGGGTTTTGATAAGAAACTCTTGAGCTTCTGCTATGGCTTCGGATTCGATCCCTCAGGTAATGATCACAAGTTAGTGAGGATAGTTCAGTCTAATTTGGTCTCTCGTAATGGGCATTTCCTATCTGAAATCAAGGTTTACACTGTGAAAACTAAATCTTGGACTAAGGTCCATCAAGATTTAACAATAGCTAGTTGTTCCGTTTCGTTAGAACCTGCTCTGTTTGTAAATGGAGCTTTGCATTGGATGGCATCTACATGGTGTTATAAAAACAATTATCGTAAGTTGATTTTAGCTTTTGATTTTGCTGATGGGGCTCGTGGTTTCCGCGTATTGCCATTTCTTGATACCATGAGGTTTATAAGTATGGGGTCTATGGCGGGACGGATTTGTGTGTTGTGTACAAGTACTACTTCACGTAGGTTACAGTTTTGGGTGATGGAGGAATATGGACGTTGGACTCCATTGTTTTCTCTTCCGTCTCCACAAGAAGATTTTGTTTCCGATATATTTCTCTCAGATGCCTCTTCTTGGGCCTTATCGAAGAGTGGCGACAAAGTTTTATTGGATGGCATCTTCTATTTTGATTTCACCAAGAAAACAACAATGTTGGAGATTCAGTTCCTTACTTTTACCTAGTTTTTTGCACATTTCATGATTCTGCATAATTTGGTTGTTTTATTGATTTGCATTTTTTGAACCAGTAATGTTTGAAGCTACTGTGCACTATATATTTCAGTTTGTGCGTGAGCTCATGATCAAATGAAAGTTTTGATGAAACTTTCTTCTGATACTTGTATAGTGATGCTCTTGATTAGTCCAATCATGTTTCCATTCTACTTTTTTTATAATTCAAACGCTACCAAAACATACATGCACCACAACTTGCAATGAAATAACAATGAAATTTTTATGTTTGTAATATTCATACATATAAGATTGATAGACATGAGTACTTTTTTATATCTCACGACATTACTGTGTAAATGTGTTATGTTTTATGCAATATATGGTTTGAACCAAAAATCTATTAGAGTGAGATAGTTGGAACAACTGTATTTTTCACTTAAATACACAAACAAGAGGCTAAATTTTGTAAACTTGGGGGAGAACTTTGATACTCAAATAAACTTTAAAATTGAAATAAAAAGTGGGTAGGTCAAGTCACTATACACAACACAAAATAATATGTCTAATTGGAAGGCCAAAATTAGAAGAAATTGAAGGTCAAAAGTTCGAATTTGAAGGGTCAAAACATAAAAAAAAAAAAAAATAACTCTATAGCCCATGCAGGTCTCGAACCTGCCAGCTGAGCTAATAGGCCAGTTGGTTAGAGTGTCTCCGACATACTTCAAACCTTATAAAAGTTTAATCTTCTGGCTTCTGCAAATTTGATCGAATAGCTTTTCATTTCCATATTTTTCATTTACAAACAAAAACTCATAGGTTTTTCCTTGACCATGTGTGGAAAAGCTTTGGTTGGCAATTTGAGTCCATTCATTTTTCCAAGAGAGTTAAATGTGGATGTTGAAATCTCCTAGGATCCAAAAGAATTAAACATGGAATTTGAAGGGATTGTTGAGAATCAAAGAGTGGATGTTATATAATACTGGGATTGGTCGAATCAAATCAATTGCAGATTTCAATGGAGAGTGAGATGAGAACACAAATTCTGTGCCGGCTTCCAGCGAAGAGCTGGGTACGGTTCCGGTGCGTATCAAAGAACTGGGCCTCCCTTTTTGCAGAGCCACATTTTGCAAAACTCCATTGCCAGCAACAAAATGTCCAGCTGATTGCAAGAGATGGGCTACTCTATTCTCTCGACTTGTTTTCACTCGATTGCGTCTTTAGAGTCGACTACATTCTCCAAGACACCAACTTTAAAGTGTACAAGGTGCTGGGTTGCGCCAATGGCATGCTCTGCTTGTCCGTCTACACAAGCCCATATGAAGAATACTACGTAGAAGAAGAGGACCTTATGATTATGATCTGTAACCTATCAACTGGAGCTTGCCACACTGTGCCATTTTTACCGGTTGACACACAGCACATTTGTCAATATGGGTTTGGATTCAATCCCTCAGGTAATGATTACAAGTTAGTGAGAATCTGTCAGCGTGTTTGGGACTATATTGATGGAAATCACCCATCTGAAGTCATGGTTTACAGTATGAGAACTAATTCTTGGACTAAGGTCAATCACGATAATATAGAGGTTTGTAAATGGCGCTTTGCATTGGGTGGGCAATGACTCAATTCTAGCTTTTGATCTTGCTGATGGGGTTCACAATCTACGCGAGTTGCTTCCAGTTTTTGAAAATATGTTTGAGGGCATGAGTCTGTTAAGTTTGGGGTCTTTGGCAGGACACCTTTGTGCTATTTTTATCGAGTACTTTAGAACATCCTACCAGTTACATTATTTTGTGATGGAGGAGTATGGGGACGTCAACTCCTGGACTCCATTGTCTTCTCTTAATCTACCTCTTCCAGACACCAACATACTTTTCTGTACCTGTGCTCGGGCGTTTTGGAAGAGTGGTGATACAGTTTCACAAGACAACTGGTTTTGTTGTGATCTCGCCAACAACACAATATACGAGACATCGATTAAGTTAACTTCATTTTAGGTAAGAAATGATTTCATTGGGTTTTTGTCTTTAATTTTTTTACACATTATGGATACTGTTTATTGCATGAATCAGTATCCCAAACCAATGGTATTTGAATCTTATTTCCTTTATTGTTGATTGAGTTTATGTGCGAGCTTGTCAATTAATAGTTTTAATGAAATTTGTTTCTTATTGTGTTATATTTATAGCTATGCTCTTGATTGAGTCTTCAAAAATATGTACTTTGAGTTGACAAACTTTAGCAATATTATCTAACTTATGGAAATGCAGGGTTCATAATTTCCAAGAGATCCCATACATACATTATGGATCCCTTTATAGCATGAATCATTATTCTAAACCAATAAAATTTGAATATTATTCACATTGTTTTTCAATGAGTTTATGAATGAGCTAGTCAATTAAATACACAAACAAGAGAGGCTAAATTTAGTTAACTTGGGAACTTTGGTACTCAAATAAACTTTAAAATTGAAAAAAAGTGGGTAGGTCAATTCACATTTACACAACACAAAATAATATGTCTAATTTAGAAAAGCGAGAAGGCCGAAATTAGAAGAAATTTAGGGGATAAAAGTTCACATTTGAGAAATCTGTGAGGTCAAAACGTAAATAAAATGTTTAATGTAGAAAAAAAGTTGAGTGGACAAAAGTTCAAATTTGACAAAGCTGAGGGGTGGGGTCAAAACGTAAATAAAATGTTTAATGTAGAAAAAAAGTTGAAAGGTCAAAATTAGAAGAAAAAAATTTGAGGGGACAAAAGTTCAAATTTGATAAAGCTGAGGGGTCAAAACGTAAAGCCAAAAAAATGGCCCATGCAGGTCTCGAACCTGCGACCTTCGCGTTATTAGCACGACGCTCTAACCA
>JAYMTF010003664.1:0-14695 GCA_036897485.1 Pelargonium nanum | reverse complement strand
TTGGGGAAGGGGGCGGGGACGGGGATTACAAAACCCGCCCCGTTGCCATCTATAATTTCCTATTTCGTATACTAATTATCTTTGTAAATAAAATAAAAAAAATTGAAAAAAATAATCTGAATTTAATTTACCAAAATTGTTTGGTAGAGAATGGTAGTTGTACAGAAAAACGTACTCATCTACCGTTGCCTTCCAAAAGAAACATTACAATCACTAAACTTAAATCAAATCACAAAACGACACGTTACCTTGATAACTCCGAACCGTCCGATCCACACCTTCCAATCAAATCAGCGGTGGAAAATATAGGGAGCACCAACTCCTTAGTACCAGAATCTCCGTCTATGCTCTTTTTGTACTCTTTGACTCGCTTCTTTGTTGGTTCATTCCATCTTCTAAACCGCTCCGTCTCTGCTCAGATTCTCCGATTTGTAAGTTTCTCGAATTCTTCTGATTATTTTTCCGATTTTCCGAATTTGTGGTACCTAATTTTGTTCTTCAATTGATTGTTCGGTGTGAGTTTTGGGAAATTTTGGTTGTGATTTTAGGGTTTGTTGTTCGGATCAATTTTTTTATTTGTTTTTATTTTACTGCTTGTTTAGTCAAATTGTAGTGATTATCGGACTGTTTGATTGGTGAGAAAACGTGGGAAAGTGAAAAGGAAACAAATTTGTTTGACTTGTGAACTGAAATGAAGCTGAAAAATTAGCTGATGATAGTAAAAACCATTACTTTACTGCTCAGATTGCTGTTAGTTGACTTAGAGTTATGCTTAGATCTCAGTTTGTGAGGTTGATGAAACCGATAGCATGTAAAAGTTGAAAGAAACTTGTACTTGGGGTTTTTGCTTCGGATCATTATTTTTTTTCTTCTGATTGTTTGGTTAAGCTCTTGTGAATTTCGGACTATTTGATTGGTGAGAAAACGTGGGAAAGTGAAAAGTAAACATATTTGTTTGTCTTGTGAACTGGAATTAAACTGCAAATTAGTTCATGTGAGTGAAAACCTTCACTTGATTGCTCTTCAATTGATTTTTTGGTGTGAGTTTTGGGAAATTTAGGTTGTGATTTTAGTTTTTTTTTTTGTTCGGATTAATTTTTTTTTCTGCTTGTTTAGTCAAATTGTGGTGATAATTGGACTGTTTGATTGGTGAGAAAACGTGGGAAAGTGAATAGGAAACAAATTTGTTTGACTTGTGAACTGAAATTAGCTAATGGTTGTGAAAACCATTACTTTACTGCTCAGATAGCTGTTTGTTGACTCAGTGTTATGCTTAGATCTCAGTTTGTGAGATTGATGTAACCGATAGCTTGAAAAGGCTGAAACAAACTTGTACTTGTGGTTTTTGCTTCGGATCATTATTATTTTTTTCTTCTGCTTGTTTAGTTAAGCTCTTGTGAATTTCAGACTGTTTGATTGGTGAGAAAACGTGGGAAACTGAAAAGAAAACATATTTGTTTGACTTTGTTTTGTGAACTGAAATTAAACTGCCAATTAGCTCATGTGAGTGAAAACCATCACTTGATTGTTCATATAGATTTTTGTGGAGTTAGAGTTATGCTTAGATCTCAGTTTCTGAGATTGATGAAACCAATAACTTGAAAGTTGAAACAAACTTGCAAATAGTTTTTTCAGCATCCATTTAGCTAATATTGTGTCTCTCTACCTATATATTCTTATCTGCTGTCAAAATCTATGGTAGAAAGGTTGATGCACCTTATACTTGAGATTTTTTTGTTTTTGTTTAGGGTGGCCTTTTCTGTTGGAACAAACGCACTTGACAAAAAGCGTATATATTTTGATTTATTTTGTGATCACTGTTGTGGAATATGGTTTAACTGAATCAAAGAATGTATTGTGAAATTGTACAGTGCTAAAAATGGGTACAAATACTAGAGCTTATGTGGCTGTACTTCTCCTCTCATTACTTCTGTCCCCTACGGTCTTTTCTGCATCTAATGATGGGTTGGTGAGAATTGGGTTGACCAAGAGGAAATTTGATCAAGTTAACCGACTTGCTGGGCGGATGGATGCTAAGGAAGGAGAGGTATTGAGGGACCCTTTGAGGAAGTACCATCTCCGTGGTAACCTTGGGGAATCTGAGGACATTGATATCGTTACTCTGAAAAACTACATGGATGCTCAGTATTTTGGTGAGATTGGCATTGGTACACCGTCTCAGAAGTTCACTGTTATATTCGACACTGGAAGCTCTAATCTTTGGGTGCCCTCTGCAAAATGCTACTTCTCGGTAAGCATCATTTTTAAGCTTAGGAGCTGCTTTAAAACATTTCATCTTTAGGTTTTTGTTGCCCTCTCTTGGATAGAAGTGAAATCATGGTTTCCCTATTGGTGCAGGTTGCCTGCTATCTCCATTCCAAGTACAAGTCCAGCAGCTCAAGCACCTACCAAAAGAATGGTTTGATCCTATATCCTAGCAAAAGAGTTCAATTTTTCTATTGGATTATCTCTCTCAACCAGTATTGCTTGTTATGGATGGAAATGTGTTGAGAGTAGGTTTCTTTTCTTTCCATTTGTTGACGCAGGTAAATCTGCTGAGATTCATTATGGAACTGGATCTATTGCTGGTTTCTTTAGCCAGGACCATGTCAAAGTTGGCGATCTTGTTGTTAAAGAGCAGGTATAATCCTGTGAATTTCTTGTTGGTTGTCTTTGCTCACTTTTCAGTTACGAGTTTTATCTTATTAGTGCTACTGGATGGTAGGATTTCATTGAGGCGACCAAAGAGCCTGGCATCACATTCTTGGCAGCCAAGTTCGATGGTATACTTGGACTTGGATTTCAAGAGATCTCAGTTGGGAATGCTGTTCCTGTCTGGTAAATTAGTGGATTCTAGTTCTTGAAATCTACATAACACAATTTGTTCAGTCTACATTGAATGGCTCATTTTGTAGCTAGGTTTTCACTGAGGTTTTTTCCTTTCATAGGTATAATATGGTGAATCAAGGTCTTGTTAAGGAGCCAGTCTTCTCATTTTGGTTGAACCGCAACATTGAAGGAGAAGAAGGTGGTGAGATTGTGTTTGGTGGGGTTGATTCTGATCATTACAAGGGTGAGCATACCTATGTTCCTGTTTCTGAGAAAGGGTATTGGCAGGTAAGACTTTTCACACTGTTACCGTTGTTTTCCACTACTATCTGTTCTCAATGTTCCTATTTTCTTATCAGTTCTTCGTTTCTCGTATTCACAGTTTAATATGGGCGATGTCCTGGTTGATGGTGAATCCACTGGTAATTATGCAATTTCCATTTTGGTTGTTATCATGTGGAGACATGGAATGTTTATTTGTGATTGAGCTTATTTGACCTGTTTTGAAAATTGAAACTGAACGGATTATTGTACCACTTTCAGGATTCTGTGAGGGTGGCTGCAAAGCTATTGCTGATTCTGGAACATCTTTGTTGGCTGGCCCAACGGTATATTTCAGCTGTAAAATGTCTATTCTGGAGTACTTTTCCCCACAGGCATTTACATAGTTATGATATTATTGTTTTAATTTTCACATTTTCAGACTATTATTGCTCAAATCAATCATGCCATTGGAGCCGCTGGGGTTGTAGGCCTCGAATGCAAGGCAGTGGTCGAACAATATGGGAAAACCATCATTGAAATGCTTTTAGCTAAGGTATGTAATGACAAACTGTCAACATTTTAATGACATATCATTAAAGCATATTGTTCTTCTAATGTACTCGGGAAAAGTGATATATATTTACATTGACTATGTTTTATAGGCAACACCCTCAAAAATCTGCTCCCAAATTGGTTTATGTACCTTTGACGGGTCTAAGGGTGTAAGGTCTGGTTCATCATACTTTTTTTGTTATACAAATATAGCACTTATAATAGCATGAATTTTACATGCAAAGCAGCCCGATGCTAGTTGTAGAAATTCTTACAAAACATAATGGTATGTGCTAAGCAGTATGGGCATTGAGAGTGTTGTAGACAAGAACATGGGCAAATCTAATGGTGTGGGAGATGCAACGTGCACTGCTTGCGAGATGGCCGTGGTATGGATGCAAAGTCAGATCAAGGGAAATCAGACTGAAGAGAAAATCTTGGATTATGCCAATCAGGTATAATTCTCTTATTTATATACGTATAAATAAAATGTTAAATTTTCCTTTCAGTAGAGGCTCATTCCCTTAATTCCAATTGCAGCTCTGTGACCGACTCCCTAGTCCAATGGGAGAATCAGCAGTTGAATGTAGCAGTATTTCTTCGTTGCCAAGTGTTTCCTTCACCATCGGTGGTAAAGTGTTTGATCTTGCACCAGAGGAGGTATGCTGATTCTAAAATCATCTCGTTTACTTAATCGAATATGCTTTATTTTATTTCGGGTTTGTCTTCTATGTACTCTTTGATAGTTGATCATAAGTTCAAATGCATTGTTCTCTTACTTAGACATTACTTATTGGATATTTAGTTTTGGCCAACCATATGGTCCGGGATTCATTTTCCATTAGTAAATTTTGTAGTACCTATCATAGGTTCTCTGATGAGTGTTTTTAGTTACCGTAATAGATGATAATGAATTTGGTGTCATATGAAAAGTTTTATCGGTTTGGTTATGCGCTGTTACTGCCTAATCCTTGGACGCTTGACAAGGATCAAGCTATCTTAGGATAAGAAGATTCTGTGATATGTATATTGGAAATTTTTCGAGCACATGGCAAAATTGCCTATTTTTGGTGCTATGTTGCCTTGCTAATATCCTTTTTTTGTTTTTAATATTTGATCAGTATATTCTTAAAGTCGGAGAGGGAGCTGCAGCTCAATGCATCAGCGGATTTACTGCTATAGACTTGGCTCCTCCTCGTGGACCTCTCTGGTATTTTGCTCATACCATCTCTTAGCGTCTTCTACTATTTTTGTCTTTTCAACTTATGCTTGTTTATGGTCATAGGGGTAATGAGAATATAGTAACATAATAGAAGATTCTTGAAACCTAACGGGAATCGTATAGTACTTTTCATTAGTTAAAAATAAACTCAAAACAAACTACATTATGAAAATCGTTATGATGGTATGGCATTGAATAGAGCTGGCAATTTGTGCATCAACACGAACACAGCCCGTTTAGTAATTGTGTTGAACTATTAAACTCAAACGCAATATATTTATGAACACAAAACATAAACACAACATGATTAACTCGGTAACTAAATGGGTCATGTTGACACGCACGTGTCACACGACGACTCAACACATTTTGCACGATAGAACCAATACGTCTGGCACGTTATTAGGAGTAATTTACAATTATACCATTAAGTGTGCATGTTAAGTGTGTCACAACAACTTGTGCGTACGTGTTTTGAAAGCCAAACACGAACACAACACGATTACCATGAAGAGATCAAAACAAACTCTAACATGCATCGGTTTCTTATGTAACGCAGGATCTTGGGAGACATCTTCATGGGCCGATATCACACGGTGTTTGACTACGGAAACATGAGAGTTGGATTCGCCGAAGCAGCTTAGAAGACGAATTTAACTTCTCTTAAGTTTCTTTTACCACATGTATGATACATATATACACTTAAACTTAATGGTGTTTGCAACAGAATTTGAAGTGGAGGCTCTACAAGCCTTCAACTTGTATATTATGCATGTATAGTAACAAGACTTGGTTGTGTGTTTACATCAACTGGCTTTTATTGTTCCCTTCGATCTGTGTTTACATATTCTTTGACCCTCGTAAAAATCGATGAATTTGTGAATGCATAGTGCCAGGTTGAATCTATTTTGTCATGCCAATGTGTTACGTCGTGTTCGTGTTGACCTGTATAACACACGACTGCAGATGGTTTCGAATCCTGAATTTAATACAGGTGTCGAAAAGTGATTGGTCCAAGTCACAACACCATAACAAGTTGATATCTAGAAGAAGTAAACAGTGTGGACATGATCTAAGCCATACATATATATAACATATTATTTAATAATGAATTAGAGAACAATGATGAGTAAATAAGTAAAGGGTTAGTATTAATTAAATTTTAGTTACAACCAACAAAGAGAATCACACGTAACAAACAACCAAAACCTCATCCAATTCCATCTACTCATTAATTTGCCAAAGACTTTTAGCTGCATTACAAAAATCGATGTTAACGAGCTGCGCTGATATTTGTTTATACGATCGAATCGGGCAATTTTGTGTGTTTGAGAGTTGTTTTAAGGGCGCTTTTTTTCGTTATTAATTATTTTATTTCTAGCTAACTACTTACCCTCATTAGTATTTTGCCAATGGCAAGCAGAACTTGTAGCTTCAATTGTGATGCACGAGATGAAACGCTTGATTTTAAAACTGATGTTAACGGAGTGAATCGAAACTTGTTTATTGAAGTGGTGATATATATCCCACATAGAATAAATATAAAGTTGAAAAGCTAAATATAATGGTGCACGTGAAACTCTACTAATAAGGTTGACCTTTTAGTAGTGGAAGCCCAAGTCATTATGTGTAGCCCATTTATGAAATTTAAGATGGTATCAGAGTTGGTTTTAATCCAGATTTGGCCCAAAGGTGGCCCGTTTATATTGCCTCCTCCTGCGGTCTCCAACCCGCTTGCAGATGGATATGCCTGCAAGGACCCACGTGTGGAAGATTAATACCTACACGTGAGGGGGAGTGCCGATTTATAAAGCCTCCGATTGTGCACGTGTCGAGCTCACCGATAAAATAAACACCCAGAAATAGAATTTGTTTGGATGGTTTGAAATGGTACTTTTTGGGATAAAGAACATATTAAGCTTTAACTAAGGTTTATCCAAATACTAATTAATATCATATCAAATGAGTAGTCATCAAATTCTTTCCTCTTAACAATATAATTACAAGTAATTACTTCATCAAGGTATTATGATTGCTTAGCTTGGAGGCTACAAATTCTCATTTTTAATAGTAGTTTTGTTTGTGTGGGTTAGCAAAATCACCCACAAAATCTTGTGCATATTTTCTAGTTTCTAGAAGAAGTGGATTTTGACATTCATGCTCCTTAATTCCAAATTGACAAATTTGGTTAAAGCTAACTATTCGATGCAGGGGATAGTACACATTTGAGTTCAAACGGTGACATTCACGAATTGTGTAAAACTTGTGCGATCCAAAACAAAACATCTAACGTGTCAACCACCATGACTGCTAAGCAATCACATTTTAAAGTCATTGATAACGTTTTGATCATTATATCATTTAATTAACCATTTTGAATATATATAATCCATAATGTTTATTACAAAGCTCAAAACTTTGAAGTTGGTGGAAATGCCTAATAATTGTAAATTAGGTCAAGAAAAACATGGCATTGAATTTGTAGTAAAAAGGCTATGTAGTCAACTAAATTCTCTAATGTTGGGCCAAGCGGTTGATGCGCTTTGAATTTCCTTTGAGATCTCAGGTTCGAGCCTCCTTGCCGACGTTATGGGGTGTGATTTATGGGTTTAAGGGGAAAACTAACAACTAAATCGGGTGACGCCTCCACTTGGGGGTGAGAAACACTGGCCTTTGTAGGCCTGCTGTCCCGTTGCTTATAAAAATAAAAAAAAACTTGGCCATGCATAGAGCTATGGTTCCCCAATTGATCCAAATAAATGGATTTAAAAAAAAAAGCTCACCTAATTCTAAATATGCAAGAAATAATAATTTATACTTTGATTTTTTAGACAAGCATTGCAATTTTCTTAATAAAATAAGTAAATAAAATATTTTGACTGAATATAGCACTCTAAAATAAATAATTTTTTCACTTATAATATATTTGCGAATGTAACCATAAGAGAATAAATAAATAAATAAATACTTTTAAAGACAATTTTAGTTATTTTTTTCCTCCAATTCCAATTGGTTCCAAAAATATCTTCAAAAGTCTAAATAAAAATAAAACAAAAGAATCCATATTGTCCATTCAATCTACCATATCTCCAACCTCTCTCCATCACCTTTTGCACCAAACTCAAACCTCCAAATTATATGCTCACCATACTAGCCACACTTGTTCACTCCTCTCCTACCCCACACGTGTCACAATCGTCCGCCGCCATATGTCACCACCACGCGGAGCCGTAACCATCAACCCTCCCCTTTTTGGCACGTGTTAAGACTTGCGTAATTAAAGAACTTGTCAACTCAATATAAAAGAAGACTATCAGTACATGTGAGATAATGCATGTTTTTTTTTTTCATATAAGTTGATGTGATGTTCGATCTGATCGTATTGTCGTAGAAGAATGTTTTGTCGCTCTTCACTCCGACGTCCCCAACAAATCTGTACAGATAGCCAGAAATGGTCGTGTAGAGTCTCTAAACCACATCCGATGATCAAGTTAGAAATTTGACCGGAAAAAAATAAAAAATTCAAAAGAGAGAGAGAGAGTGAAAGTGACGATATGTTCTTATGAACAATAGTATAGTATTTATAAGTAATGAGAGTTCCATCTGTTTAAATTAGTAACGGCGCCGATTAGAAGTGTATTATGACGGCCTTGGGGACTTTACTCAACCACATCAATCCGTTTAATTGTAATAAATTAACTTTTCTTAAATCATTCAAAAACACGAACATGTTCAAATAATTTAAAACTTAACCACAAAAAAACACTTGCACGACCCTACGTTGAATAACGTTACTCCATATTTAATATTGCCCCTATATATATAAAAGCCACATTAACAAGACCTTATAGAAAATACAACCAAAGTGCTTTCCCAAAAGAATGGCCTGGACTAGAGGCCACACCATCGGCCGGGGCTCCTCCGCCACCGTCTCCACCGCCACCTCCGGCGGCTCCGCCACCATCTTTGCCGTCAAATCCGCCGAGCTAGCCCGATCCGAAACCCTACTAAGAGAGAACGAAACTTTTGCTTCATTGGGCACAAGTCCACATATAGTGACCTACAAGGGGAGTGACATTTCTTGGGAAAGCAACAAGTTCATGTACAATATCTTCTTGGAATTCGCCGCCGGCGGCACCCTCACCCGCCGCGGTGGCCGGCTCAGCGAGCCGGCCATCGCGCACTACACGTGGCAGATTGTGAGTGGTCTAGAGTACATACACTCACAAGGCTATGCACATTGTGACATCAAAGGTGACAACATTTTGATCACAAATTCCGGCGCCAAAATCGCCGATTTCGGCTGCGCGAAACGAGTCGGGTCCGATTCTCCGGTAGGTGGCACGCCGGCGTTCATGGCTCCGGAGGCGGCGCGTGGGGAGGAGCAGGGGATTGCTAGTGATATTTGGTCACTTGGGTGCACAATTGTGGAAATGGCAAGTGGGTCCTCGCCGTGGCCGGAGGCGGCGGACCCGGTGGCGATTTTGTACCGGATTGCGTTCTTCGGCGAGTCGCCGGAGATTCCGAGGTGGCTTTCCGGCGAAGCGAAGGATTTTTTGGGGAAGTGTTTTAGGAGGAACCCACAGCGGAGGTGGACGGCCGGTCAGCTGCTGAAGCATTCGTTTATTGAAAGATTCGGTTCCGATACAAAGCAATTTCGAGAATCGGATTCGGAATCTCCGACGAGTGTTCTTGATCGTTGCTTTTGGAGCTCCGATGAGGAATCGGAGGCTCCGGCGAGCCAGAGCCGTGTGATTGCGGAGGATTCGGCTCGGGAAAGGATCAGACGGCTCAGTGTGGTTAGTGACAGTTGGTCTCTTGATGAGGAATGGATCACCGTTAGATTTGATGACTTTTGTGGGCCAGAGAGGTAGCAGAAAATTAGTTTTTTTTTTCTTTTGGACAAAACAAAAGCAGAGTTGTAGAAAAATGGGATCATGTTTTTTTTTTTTTGAAAGAAAAAACTTGGAAATTGATTTTCAAGTTTCTTGGTGAACACAAAAATTTAAAATTTTGGGTAAGCAGCTAACCATATTACTTTCTAATTATATTCATTAAGTCCATCTGGAGGTGCGTTTTTAAAACAGTTCAATGCACTAAGTAGATCAATATGGAGATTTGCGCGTCTTTAGATTCACTCATAAAGTTTTTACTTAAATGCACCATGCAACATATAGGTTGTACCTCTAAGATTGCTTAGAATTTTTATAAAACAGATTAATGTGAAAGGTGCGTCTTTAAGATCGCTCAATATGAGGATAATCTCGATGTACACATGCAAGAAGACTTACAAACGCTGATAAATGAATAATCTTGAAGTGCAAAAAATGTTTGACCAAAGACGTTTTAACTGTATGTATATAAGATTTTTTATTTATTAGGAGAACTAGTAGTAACATAATAGAGTTCTAGGTATTTTGGCAAGTTCACCACCTAGCATTGCCACCTGTTTTTTTTATAGGTTTTGGCCCCTTGGGCTTTTTGGTAATTGTTCATTCACCAAAACTTAGAAGAAAAAGTCTATGAGTCTATTGGTTGATAAAGATCCACACTAATTATATTAGTTTTTTTAAGCAACACTAATTATATTAGTTTGTATGTCAATTCTAGCTATAAATTATAAGTCCTTAATCAACAATTACATCACATAAAAAAAAATAGTGATTAAAAAAATTATCCTTTTTCAATAAAACTAACATAAATATCTGATAATTGCATCAAAAAACATGAATAGATGATAAAAGATCATATTTACTAAATAACCTACAAAAAAATTTCATTCTTATAAACACAAAATTATTTCAAAATAAAAATCAACTACCATTCTTTGTTTGTTTCTCTTAAATTAGGATTAAGATTAAGAGAGACAGATGTAAAGTTAAAAATTATACTCGAATCTTATTTTGATCATAAAGCTGGGAGAATCGGTCAAACTGATCACCCGTTTTTAACGCTTTTACACCCCACTTCCAATCATATAAATTGGATCGGTGCTGCCACTAAGTACCAGATGAACCGGTCTGTCAGTCGTTCAGTTTGGTTTGTCCACCCACTAAAAATGAGTAAATTACCAATTTGCCCTCCCACTAAAAAAAATACAATCAAAATTGGTATAGTTTTCTGGTTCCAATATCAGCATCTAGAGAGGATAGCTCCATGGCCCATTGACAGCACAAATTAAGTGGTGGCCTCAAGTAGGTGTAGCTTTGTGGCCAAAAACATGAGAAATGAGAGGGTATAGAGTTGACACCAAATCCTCAAACTTTGAGACCTCAAGTCACTCAATTTTTTTGGCCAACCAATCATTTACACAACAAAAGAACCCACCAAATTAAAAACCCATATGTCAATTTTTTATTCCAAGAACATAATGTTGGTTTGGGCATTTCATCAAACACTTGGTGGTCAAGATCTTTGAGGATGTGGTGGCATTTTAATGGAGCATCTCTCACTCTATATATATGTATGTGATTAGGTTTGTTTCAAGGAGATTCTAAGCCTTTTTTACCAATTTGGTTCCTATTTTAATTAAAGAGTAAGTGCAATAAGCAAGCTAAGTTTGTAATGAAAGCAAGATTAAGTGACCAACCACCATTGCTAATTGACAAAGTATCTAATCTAAGTATCAATGATAAGGAATTTGTATGTTAAGTTGACCTAAATTTTTACAAAATACAAAAATAATTAAAGGTTTAAGTTCAAAAGTAGCTACAATATGTCACGTCAGCTGAACACAGTGAAAAAAGCGAGCAAAACTATTCACTATTTGTAATTTTGAGCTAGAAATATTTGAAACTTTTCAAACGTCAGAAGGTTTATAATTGAGTTATTTTGAGAGAAATTGTTTTGAGCAAGAGCTGTCAACTTGAGTCTGAATTCGAACACACTCAAAACTTGTTCTCAAAGTTCGAGGTTAAAATAGGCCAAAACATTTTTCATATCGAAAAAACTTGCATATTTTGTATTAAGATCTCGAAACACAGTAAAAAATACGCAATCACAACTCCTTCAAGTTGGATATGTGTTAAACATCTTTCAAACCGATCCCAATAATCATGATATAATTCAACCCGAAATTCGAGTTGTTAGCTCTACTTTGTGCTAAGGATGGTTTCATCACTAATCATGCCAATCTCTTTTAGTGGCACTTTAGATGGTGCATTAAGACTTTGGTAATGATATGAATTATGGTGAGCTAATTGTATGTAGGAAGCAAATTGTTGGGCCTAAATAAAGAGAGTCCATAGGCTTGTAACTTGAAGTTCATTTTACTTCCATATATATGATCTAAGCCCAATTTCTTTTTGTTTTGTTTATAGTTTGGCCCATGCACATACAAATTGGTTAAAACATGAGGTTTTTGAGCGGGCCCGCAAACTAGCGGTTAACACAAGGACGGCTTAAAAGTGTTAATCTTCATTCGAGCCGGGTAGGAACACAAGGACGGAAAAGCTCTCCCTACCAAGTTTTAAAAGCAATTGCATTCCCTGAGATTCGAACTCAAGACCTCAGGTTAAGCTCGAACAACCCCTTACCAAGTGACATTTTATATAAAAAGATACGATAGATGACAAAATTATTTGACGGTATATATCAAGCGACATTTCAGATATATAAAAATATGCGACTAATATATATAACTTATTTATGACAGATATATTGAACCGATTAAGACCATATATATACATGGACAATTCAATAGTATTGATTCACATTTTTACACGAGTCGCAATGTTTCGATCACAAATTTAACACCGTGGTTTTGGACCAGCACGATACATTGGACCGAGTGTTTGATTGATAAATAAAGAAGTCAATTCACTTCAACTTATCAACGTCACGTCAGATATAACCTATCCCGAAAATTTTGGTTCGGTAATCTCGGTTTTAAACTAAAATTGCTTTAAAACTATTCAAAAGTCGGAAGCAACTTCCCCTAATATGGATTTAGCATCCAAGAAAGGATCAGCATGATGATCTGGAAATAGCATTTTAGTGTTAATTGCAGTGAACACCATTAAGATCAAAGACACCAAAACTGAGAGAGCTGAGAGTAAAAGCATCAATACATGAGCCAAATAACCTTTCACTTCTTGTGCATACTCCGCGGAGGCAAGTGCCAACACTGTTATAGGAAACGAGTAGGCCCACCACGCTACACTGAACTTTCTCATCGATTTCTTGAACAACATCGGTCGTGAAATCTAAATCAAGAATAAAAAAGAAGAAAAAGTGAGTTAGAAATTGTAAATATTTTAGGTAAAGAGTCGGCGTATGTGTTTTATATGTATATTCTTTTACAAACATTTATCGGTGTAAAAAAATATAATATTAAACATTTTAACGTACGTACTCTAACAATACATGAATTTAACATTTCTTATATTTTTGGATTAAACCGTTTTTAAGTTGGTGTTTTTTTTACATGTGAATTAGTGGTCTAATTTAGAGTTAAAAGGGCTTGAATACGCATACACTCGGAATATGACTATCATTTTGCAGGATTAGATCGAACAGAAGATCAGACTTGATTGATTTTCGAATCTAACCAACAAATTCACACATTATTCGAACTAGGATTAAACAGTTTTAGATCGCAAAAAAGAGACTCGACCGGTTTTCGAGCCTGATACACAGATTCACACATTTTTTGTATTTTTCGAACTAAAATTAAGCAGTATCAACTCATACCCGATAAACTCGGGCATGAAACACAAATTATCAGCTCTAGTATATAACTATTAAGCGTGCAAAGATGTGATGGCATGAACATACATGAACGCAGAATCAGCCTCAGTGGTTGGTTCCAAGTACAATTCTTGTCCCCTTCCTTTTTAAGAAAATGACTTGGAGAGTCACATTCAAATCCACCAATTTTGAATATTATTTTAGTGCTACACTTTTTTACTTGAAATTGTGGTCATAATTAATTACTTTATATACATTTTCTTTTTAACAAAAGTTGATAATTACTTGAACAAAAATCCTAAAGTACCAAAAATTAATTGTAAAAATAAATGCATAGTCTAAGAGCTTCGAGACAACAAATAATAAATTAAAATATCAAGTATATGACGCTAATATAGACTTAACTGAATATTTGTTTCTTTTAACGCATATAAGCCTAACTTGTATATATTTTGTTTTGTACGAGAAAATGTTTTAAAACTAATTTGAATATATGGTTAAAAAAATTGAATATACTAAAATATTATTCTATTCTTATAATTATCTTACGAGCGTACCTTCGCATCAATAATGTGTAAAAAATTTATTTAAGTATTAACTCAAAAGTTTGAATCCAAATAACCAATTAGATTGAAGCTAATACTTAATATCTATACTAAAATATTACATGACTTTGATATAATTTATTATTATCAATGTTGTTAAAATTAGGCTTATCTCAACGTTCACTTTCATTTCTTTTTGAAATATTCATATTGTGATTATTTAACATCTACTTTCTCATTAGATTAATGGGCTAAATGGTCACTTTTTTTAGTTTTTTTATATAAAAAAATTACATTAATATAATTAATTTGTTTTTTATAGAAATTATTCATATATATATATATATACATATAGGATCAGGAATATCAGTCATTTCTTATAAATTGGCTGAGACTCCCAATCAAGAGATAAACGAAGTGGATTCAGGTGGGATGCTCTACGCCCACAAATTCATTGGAACGGATATAACTGTTAATCGATGGCGTGACATCACACTATAGATATATATGATTCTTAATATAATTACCAGTGCCATGAAGAGGAAGAGGGAGAGGAAAAACAGCATCTTGGCCGTGACATCAAAGCTCCCGGAAA
>JAYMTF010003663.1:0-14698 GCA_036897485.1 Pelargonium nanum | reverse complement strand
CTATAAGGTTGACCTTTTAGTAGTGGAAGCCCAAACCATTATGTGTAGCCCATTATCAAATTTAACAAAATTGATATTTTCTTCTTCACTTCTTTTCATTATGAATTAAACTCCATAATCTAAGGATAGATAGGGTTCCTACGGGTATGGTGTTTGGGTGATTATTGTTTATAAATGCATGTTTCGAATTCATGGTATGTATCTTATTCAACTTGCTTATTGCTTCACTAAATTAACTACTTAACGATGTTCATAGTTTATCGCATGAGACCTACCAGATATTTCCAATCCTTCGAGGAGATTTAGGGATTAACACATGTGCAATAGTCACCGGTATAATACCAAAAGTTAAGAGATATCACAAATAATAATGCAATTCAATGTTCCTGCCGCTGCATACTATGATTTGTAATTGTTGTGTGTTTGATTAGGCGTTTTTGCAATCCTTGATACTTGAACTCTTGTGATTAATCTCATTACTTCGATTGTTTTTAGATTGATAATTCAAAAACACTTTGCAATTGATTTAATCATCTAAACAGAAGTTTATTAATACAAGTTATGCGAGATGTGAGAACAGGACAGCAGTGGGGTGATGTCCTTACTCCTTACTGCAACATATAGTAGCTCCAGGACAAGCTGGGCATGATTGACATTTATGATTCCTAGTGAGGGCACTTTAGTCTTATTCTGTTTCTGTACATGTTCCCTGACGCATATATAAAGAGAAGGGTCTAACCTAATAAGGCTACCATTTTTTAGTACTTCTCTATTCTCTCTTCTTACCTTAATTTTATATTGTATCACTAGATACGTATCTGGAACAATATATCAAATTATCATAGATTACTTGCATGAAAAGAAACTTTCATACCCTTAACCGTTTCTCCTGCTGTAGAAGCAAGGTCAACTCTTCAACTTCCTTTTCCAGCTTAATTTTAGCCTCTTGGAGAGCATCATTGTTCTTAGCAGCCTACACAATAAAACAATTACGACAGAAAATAAGTGTGAGAAAAAAACATTATTGAATGCTACATTTTCCCATGTGGCTTTGATGCATCCAAAAAGAATACAATGGAGAATATCCGATGGAAATGCTAACAACCAGAACAAAGTTAAAGACCCAAATTCCTTGACACAAACAAAAAAACTAATCAAATCTCTCTAACCAACTATATCTTAAATATCAGTTGAATAGAAGAAAAGAAAAACTTAAATATCAGAATATATTGATATAGGAGGTGAGTTTATAGATCAGTTAATTAGATATTTCTTAACAACACACTACACACAGTACATATGCCATAAAAGTGTCTTAGAGAGGCGATCCATCTATTAGGAATATTTATAGAAGATGAGAATAACACTTAGCTAAAGAAGGTTAAGTGGCAAACAACAATACAAGCTAAAATCAGAATAACAAATAAGAGTAGGTAATGAAAAGAAACTGAGTTGCACCATTTTCAGCTTCCGCAATTCTCTACGCGCCATTTTTCCTCTCCAGGCACATTGTGTGGTGATTGCCGCTTTTTTCAACCTTAAGTAGTAACGGCGAGCTATGTACCGCCGAGAATGGCGCTGTCCAGGGAAAAGAAAAGGTGAGAAAGAATTAAACAGCATGAAACTAAAAAAAATATAGAGTAATGCTAACTTGTGCCAAGGGAGTTAATAAGGTGGACTAATGCAATCTAGGTTTTGTATTGGTGCACTAACTGTTTCTGTTTTAAGGAGTGGTCCAATTATTAAGAGAATATATTTTCTAAAATGGATCAAATGCACCAAGTACCACTGGTACTCATTAACATTACCCAAGAAATTTTCACGAACCCACAAAAATAGTTATGAGCAGAATGTCCATTAGGCCACCAATCACAGTTATAAAAAGTGTAAGGTACACAGATCGACGCAAAGGGGTACTGGGGCGGCCAAGGAAGATGAGGCACTCCAAGTGAAAATTGTAGAATTGACGTATTTTTCCTTGAGAAATTTAGATAATGAAAGATTAAAAAAATTCAATATCAAAAGAGTAGTTACCTTTTATATATCGTTATACTTTCATTTAAATTTATACTATTATTACGGCTGTTAACTAAAGAGTATTAAAAATTTATATGACATCCCTATAAAATAGGAAGTGTAAATACCTATTTATTTTTCGTTAAGTAGAATACATCTTTATTATTTAAAACAAATTACAGAAAAAACAAACAAACAAAAGTCTTATGTGCTTGAGGTGTGCCTTTTTTGCGCTTAAAACCTCTGTCCAAGGAGATGTGCTAAGCCGTTTACCTTTCTGCACCTAATGAATATCACCTCCCTTGATCATATAGCTGAATATGTGGAGAACACTAAAGAACTTACAGCTTTAATCTTAAAAGACGTAGAAATCAAAATGAATGGATACAATATTGTCTCCGAAACCTCAAACAATGACTAGGTTTCACCTTCACATTTCTCCTTAAATCAATTTTGATATATGAGGTGTCTCCGAGTCTTCAGATGAATCAAATATATCACTCATTAATTAATTGGAATTTAGTCTTTGACAGTGACAATAGATAGTGAAATATGATATGGGAAATAAGAACATTATGTTTACAAAACATATGATTATGCAACCACATGACTCTCTTAGAATTTCATCATTGCTGGCCTACGCACGCTAAGAAACCAGCTTTCCCCACCCATTCAAGTCATAAGTACAAGGTCTGGGTAGGGAGCTTTGATTACACTTATGCTTTTTATTTCCACTACATTTTTACTAATGGTTATCCTAAAAAATAGACCACAGAAATAAAATGAAAGAAAATTAGACAAAAATCTATCACATATTTTTCTTTTGTTATGTGGAGCTTTTACCTGGATGACAATAGCTGCTTTTGTCTGCTTCGTAAATTGAAGCTCATTTCGAGAAGCCATCATACGCATACCTGTTTGGATGCAAATAGCTGAAGAACACAAGTTCTTGTAAGCTTTCCTAGCTAGATGCATCCGCAAGTTCTTCTGGATCTTTATACTAGCAGCTTCTCTTCTCAAGCAATCATATTTATAACGTGCAACTTGCCCTGCAATCATCACAATATTCAAATAGCTAGGCGTAAAGATCTCAAGTTAACGTTCTCATTGAGCAAAAGCAATTATTCAATTGAAGTGTCTTTCATCTATAATCCACCCTTATCATCGCACGTAAAGGGGGCAAAAAAGCTTACAAAAAAATTACCAAATACCTCTAGAGAAGGCTTGAACGTGTACGGCGGACTGCCGCAACAAGATAAAGTGTTTGCGCTTTAGATATGTACGGACTCTTCTTTGAATAATGCTGGCTGATACACCTAAAACCTCAGTTCGGCGAGCATCAAGTTCTGCCATTTGACCCGCCCTAAGAAAAACTTTTGTTTTGCCAATCTGGAACATAAATGGATGAGTAAATCTCTCCACATCCTATCAACATAGCATATTGGATGGTGAAACATTCAGCAGTCTACCACAGCATGAGCAGTAGTGTCATTCTGTACATGATATTTATTTTTACTTTTTGCTATTTCAAACATTTAAGAAGAAATATAATATCGTTTAAGTTATGAATAGGCATGGCTAAAAACCTATATACAGTATGGACTTACATATGAGCATGACAACTATTCAATATGGTTATTTCTGAAATAAATAAACATTTAAATTATATACTTTTGTCACTGGATGAAATGAAAATGGCCCAAGAAGTACTGCACACTACGAGGAAGTCAAGGCAATTAAGGGCACCATGACTGTAGTGCCAATAAATACAGGAAAAGAGGGATCCGGAGTAATGAGAAGATGACTTGTAACTGAAGCTATATTAAGATATTGTACCTTGAAGATTACAAAATATCAGAATAGTAAAAGTTAAAAATGAGATGTAATCTTTTTTTCTAACTTGGTAGATGTTTCTAGCCTCTGATGTAACTACTCATACCAAGGCTCAAATCCTACCAGTAACCACCTTGGTCTCCCAAAACCCTAAATCTTGCAAGAGAAGAGCCTTAATGACTTAAATGTCTATGCGAATTATACCGGTTCTGTTAGAAGAAAACTTGAGGAAAGAAACTGTAGAAAAACAAAGATGAGAATATAATATTTCTGATATTTGATATTAAAAAAAACAAACTATTTACAGTTTATAGAGGATATAAAAGAGATGACAAATATGAATTGACTAATACATGAAAGGAAATGCGCCTAGATTAATTAGGGCTTAATTTAAGGAGGTTGTTGAATATTTAAGGGATATATGTATGTGAGAAAGAGATAAATGGAGTGAAGAGATTGAGCACATGAAAATATCGTGGTTCAGCCATAAGACCTACATCCACACACACCCCAAATGCCCAAAGGGCTAAATTTGTCCCAAAATGAGTGTCTTTTTTTCTTTTTTAAGAAGTTAGTAATGTACAAATTACCAATAGTATCCCTTAGCATCTATTGAGTTTGTTACGACATATGCACATGGGGATACAAGGGGAAAATGTTTACAACTAACTGAGTTCTTAATTTTTCTCAAAAAGGAAACCAAGACACTCATTTTGGGACTTATGGGGTAAAATGTCTTGAAATAAAAAAGAACTCCTATTTGTTATTGTCTGTTATGTCAATCATCAATTATTGCATATCACATAATTTTTTCTTCTAACCTGCCATTCTTTTTTCTTTTCTTTTTATCGGCAAAAAGTAATATATAAAAATAATAGAGTAGACTGAGTTTCCAAGGAAAAGCAGCCTCAGTCAAGGTACAAGAAGCTCCCATAAGAGAGAGTAAAGATGGAATCAGATGCAGACAAGAGATTGATTTACATAACACGCCCCCGAATGGATAAAGTAGACAGAATACATGGACCCCATTTAATGTTCAGGCTTCACTGCTGGACATGGAAGTTAGGTGAGTTAGAGCAGTTGGAACATGGGTAGAATTGAGACAGAGTTAGGGATCTACGGACCAAAGAGAGATGTCCCAATTAGGACATCTAGAAATGAAAGCCATTCTCTATAATATATATTTATGCAAAGTAGAGCAGGATTCATGTATTGCACATCCTTGATTCTTCTAACCGGCCATTCTTTAAAAACAAAAACCTGCATACCACAACTTATGTCCTTCTCCAGTTCTCCTCTGTAATTCTGTATAAATATTTCTTAGTAATCTTACTTGTAAATCAAAAGTTGAGAAAACTTTGTATTTCAGTGTTCAATTTTCTCATCCCTTCACTTACACACATGTAGTTTGCAAAAACAATCATTACTGTTTAATATTTTTTGTTTCATTGTTTCATCTTCTCACTTCTCAGCCCTTTATTCATTGTTTAATACTATTTTAAGTTTAATAGTTTTGTTCTTAATCTATTTTATTGGCTACTTTTCTTATTTTTAATATAAGTACCCATCTGTACCCATACTTACACTTTTTGAAAAATAGTCGTACCGAGTACTCGTACCCGCACTTCTGCTTTATAGCTTTTAGATTTCTACAAGGTATTAAAGCCTTATTATTCTTGAAAGTCTAATAGTCATCTGCTGGCAAGGCATTAGTGTTTGGATCTTCTTTACAATTTTTTTATTATTTTTTATATAGTTTTCTTTTTTGTAAGGCATAAAAATGTGTATCCCTTCACATTTAGAAAAACCCTAGACCTATTGAGTCTTCTTTGGTGTTATTTTCATAATCCAACCACGCGTTGGAGGTTGGAGGGGATTCCAATCGGGCACCCCCTGTCCCCCTGCGATAGCATCAACAAATCATTGGATTTACCACAAGTCATTGACTTCTACGATGTGTATTTCTAGACAATTTTACTCACATTTTGTGGTTTTTCACAAATTCAAGTTTCTATTCGGTGACACCTTGAGTTTAAAGGAGATGTTTAGATACGTAGAATTCCTTGATTTATGAATTTCTTGGTTATGCCTAATTTGGAATGGCTTCATTTTTCTATAGATTAAGCATTAAACTATGTTTATTTCCTATATGAATATTAATAAACTCTTGTAATGCCCTATATAAAGGGCTTCTTTTCTACTAGAAAAACACATCAATATAGCATATATTTTAAGTTTTCTACAAGGTACATGTCCATTGTGAAAGAAAGCCAGTAAGTAGAAGTGAATACAATGCATAACTAATCATAACTTTACAGAAACTGTAGCATGAAATAAACAGTTTCATGATGAAATGTACCTGATGACCAATAAGGTTAGCCTTCTCCAGAATCTTCTTGCAAGCAGTGATATCATCACAACTGTTAATGAATAGCATTAAAACAAAGCCAATGGGAATCATACTTTAAAGAGTCTAATGCTGCCACAACTGAGGTTAAGATAATTAATGATCATAGACATAAAGAAATATCAACTTGAAAAATACCTCCCATCCACAGCAGAAGGTGCCAGGATACCAAAACGATCAATGAATTCTTTAAACGTCTTTCTTGTGGGATACCCAGCACAGCTGATTCTAATTGCTTCCAAGACTCCCTGGAATATATTTGTAGCAAGACCACAGTTGTAAGAGCATTAACTAATCATATGTAATGCCAGCTTAAGTGAAATGACCATAACATTAAGAACTTACTCCACAACGAAGTTGCTGTATAACATTAAAGTTCTCAAATATTGCTGGCTTAAGAAGATTATTTGGCTTTACACAACGAATATAGTGTGGTTCAGTGGCATTCAATGTTTCAAGCAGAGTTTGAAGTTGTTGCTGGCCAAAGTATTACAAAATGAAAATTCATAAATTTTGAAACAAACCATTCAATCAAATATAGGTATAAGTAAAACAAAACAGACCTTAAACTTAGAACCTATTGATTGTAACTTTGATGATTTGGAGGATTCTTCTACAACATGTGGAAACAAGCTTGAAACAAAGGAGCACTTTGAATTATTTAGGAGTGCTTGATGCTCTGGAACAACAAAATCTTTGTTCTTATCCAAGAAGAGATCAGTTTGATATGTGACCTATAATAAAATATAAAATATTATCCCACAGAAATAAGTAATAAAGCAGCCATGTGTACTTTCCATACCACAAATAGATTCAGGGATTCTGACCACTATTTATAATTAACAATATGTTCTTACATCACCAGCATAATGACAAATGGTGAAGTCAGTTCGTGCCAACTTTGGCTTGGTGAAGCGTTTATGGTTAGTGAAAGTCTGGTAAAGCTTTTGGGCAAATGTTTCATGAGTCGATCTTGGAAACATGCTGCAAAGAATATCCAAGAAGCATGTCATCAACTCAATTAACAAAAAAAATATTAAACATAAATTTTTCCAATCAAATAAATTAACCATTTCAATCTAAATGAAAAGAAGGTATATGGAGATTGCAATGATGTCAAATATTCTAGTACATACCAAGCCTCATCCAAAAGAGCAATAATACCGCCTGGTTTCTGTAGTTATAAAAGTGCACATTAGGAAGGTTAAATAATAGAGACCACCAACAACTCTTTCTTAGAATACTTATTTTTCCAGAAAGAAAAAGGCAACCAAATTGAGATACAAACAATGGAACGAATAATAATGGCAAGGAAAACAGTGGAAAAGTAGGTAAATGATGTCTTGTGAAATGCAAGACAAGCAAGAAGTCCTCACAGTCCCTATGGGCAGAAAACTGAAGGATGATCTATTCTCCTACCCCCGTGTAAATAAATATATATATATATAATCTCTTGAAGTTAAAAGTTTTTGAGGAATCTCCAGCTCAATATTGAAACCTTGTAAAGCCCTAGTTTTTTTTTCTTTTTTGCACATTGTATTTATTTGGGTTATAAAGGTTACATGTATGTTTTAACATCTTAACTGACCAATATTAAGAGTGAGTACACACCGAATAAATATCAAGTCCAAGCTGGAACTACAAAACAGTGAGATCAGGTATCTTTTGAATCATACCCAAAATTAGAGTTCTGGATAATCTTATTTTTAATTTATACTTTACAGAGTGTTAAACTTGATCCAACCCAAACGCTTAAGCTGATAGGTGGAAGGCCCAACGTGTATATCAAGTGGCGATAGACTTCATATTCTTTCAATGTGGGATACATTAACACATAGTAACTAGAACAACAATAAAAATAAATAAATAGATAAATAATAAGCCCTATAGGAACATCAATAAGCAAGCACTCACTCCATTTTAGTGACAGCAAAATCAACAAACCTTCTCAATGAGATCAAGAATATCCTGATTATCAACGAACTCAATATAACTCCAGTCAATTTTTTCTTTTGTATATTCTTCTTGTTCCATCTTGAAAACGTGCTGTTAATCATAGAATTTAAATTAAGTTAGTAGTACAGAATATCCGTTGAATTAGCTTGGGCACAGAGCACACAACTCCATACAAACCTGATTGAAATGTTGCTGCAGTTTTTCATTTGTCAAATTGATGCAAAACTGCTCAAAACTGCATGAGGTAAACTAGTATCTTAGAAATGGAAATAGGTTGAAAAGACATTCAAGACTATAACAAACATATATTTGCATCACACATCCGTCAAAATATTACACAATCACATGAAAGCTAATACAATAACCAAGTCTCATCGCAACCTACATTAAGTTGGCTAAAGAAAACGTTTTAGTATCATCATTCAATAAGTTTCAATATGATTCTTACAAACAAAAATGTTTCTTCATGAGGATATTATACTGGGTGGGAGGATCAATTGGATGGCATTTCAAAGTATAAGAACAACTGGATGGCATGTCAAAGTATAGTTGAACTATTTGCCAAAATAGCAATTATATGAAAGGAGATATTTCATTGATATTAGGAACACCAAAAATGAAACAATAGACAGATGCATTTTAACTTTTGTTATTGAACTGATAAGAATCATTTGAATATTATTAGCATTGGCATCTCGAATTCTTAATCATATTCAAGCACCATAGAACAAAATTGGACCTCAAAAGGTTGTTACATTTTAGTTAATAAAAATATGTTCATTTTAAGAGGTTTTAAGAGGAATGACTGTCAAAGGCCATGATGCAGATAATAACCAGGACAGCATTAAAAGTAAGAAAGCAGTATGACCCAAGAGTTTCGTCATTGAAACGAATAATTTGATTTTGCATGAAAATAACTAGCACCTTATGGGGTTTACAAACCCAATTAGAGGCCACACAAAAATTGAATTTTCTCAATTAAGCATCCCATTCGACAAAACAAAGGGATTTCATTCTGTTTTCTGCAAGAATTAACCTCTGCAAACAATGAAAAACAAAGCGTACCGGTTAAGCACCTGTTTGTCTTGAAACTCTCAAATCCATAGATATCGAGAACTCCAATTAAGACTTTTGACCCAGGATCTTGACCGATAGTGTTATTAATCTTGTTCACAATCCTGGGGTAAAAGGTGCTAATTACATTAAGCTTAGCTACAATCCAATAATGCAACATATAATCAACAAATTAAACTTATCCTTCAAAATGAATTAATATATTACACAGCCTACCAATCAAATAATTTTGAATAGACAATTTTTGCCAAACCATCTCTACTGAGAGCTGCTGAGTTTGGATCAAGCCATTTCGTTATGGACTCACCACGAGTCACAATTACACGTTTGCATAAGCTATCTTCAAGAGCCTTCTCGTCGCACCTAAAAAAACTTGCAGCTTAGAGACTTGTCTCACTTCTCTAGACATCAAATGCAAACAATGAATTTTTAAGAATGGTGAAGAAAATGATTACTTACATCAGAAGTTCAGCTGCAGTATTCAGATGGGCACGAGATTTGTCATCCTTAGGTTTAGAAGAATCTCCATCTTCCCCCTTTACAAAATCTATATTTCCTAAATGAAGTATAGCAGCCACAACTCGGAATATTGCATCCTAACAATGAGTTATTTTAGTAAAGATTCTTTTTAGAAATATTTCATGCCAGCAAAATATGCAAAAACCTTACCTGTTCGTCAGAACTGATACCAACAACATCCATAGCATTTCTAGTTGCCACGTACTCCTTAGAATCATCCAATCCATCCAGCTCAAAGAAAGACGACTGATTTAGATAATGAAATGTTCTAGGGTTTTCCAATTTGTACTTCTTAAAATCCTGATAGAAGACAGTGCATATTTGGATACAAGGCAGAGATGTTACTAGTTTTCTACTCTTCATAATAATTTGAGTTGAAAGAAAACTGAATCAGAAAAAGCGATCTGAGTTAGAGTCAATGCATGATAGATGGTTCAATGCATTTTCATTTTTTATTTGATCTATCACAAAAGGGCCAACACCAAACAGTTATGGATACTTATTCAAACTAGGGACTGTTGAAATACTTGATCAGTCAATATACAGGCTATTTGCTTTGAGCCTGCCTTTTCAGAATTGAGGAAACTTGATTCTCATGAATGCTTTCGTTCAGACAGACTCCAAACACTGCTTCTGTACTTGGTAAATCAATGAGTAAATGAAAGATTTTCCATAATCTAACTTATAATATGAGTTTACTGTAAGAATTAACATTATGACAATCACGATATCTAATAAGCAGGCAATACAACATAAGTTGTGTGAATACACATGCATGTATAAAGGGGTGCCACCTATACCTCTAGAAAGCTAACACCTCAAGGATTTTTCAATGGGGAACCATCTCTCTACTTTTTTTTACTGAGTTCTAGGTTTTTTTTCTCAACAAGCAACGGGCAAGGCTCTCTACCCGGGTCATACATTTTATACTAAATAAGCTAAAAAGATTGAGTTAGTTCCTAAAGATTTACCCAAAGATGTAAGGCAGTGTTTGGATTAAAATTTAGATGGGTATAGGAATGAAACCTATTCTCATTGCAATTCCCTCCATTGTCATTCTCGTTCTCATGTAATGCTGTGTTTGGATCAATTAAAGAGTTGAAATGAGAATCATTTTCATTCCAATTGTTGTTATTTCATTAACCAAAGTAAAAAATAAATTAAAATTGTTAGAAAATGGAATCGAAGTAAGGATTTTTTTAAAATATAAGTTGTAGCATAAAAAAATGGAGAAATGAGGATGGGAATCTCATTCCATCCATGTTAGGTGGAAATCAAATTGTCAATGAGTAAGGGAATGAGAATGGAAATGGGGGAGTGCTAATCCAAACACCATTAATTCTCATTCCCATTCCCAAACTAAAATTCATAATCCAACAAAAATTTAGAGAATTTATATCAGATCCTTCTACCAGTTCCTCATTTCTCCAAGAAAAAGGTTCGTAAACATGCACAAGCTGGATTACCTCTGTTGGTGCAGCACAAAGCATGTAAAAGCAGTGATAGTTTCTTTCAGGATCAGACACTTGACAAACACGAGACCGTTCAAGTAAATAAGTTCTGATAGCTGCGCCTGAAATCCTCCCCATTTGATCAAACTGAAGCTCCACAAACTTGCCAAAACGACTGCAATTACAATACATTGGATTCAGGGTTATTTTCTCCAATCAAACAGATGAAAGAAGATAAGATTTCAAAAGAATGAAAGACTACAGTTTTGAATAATATGCTCCAAACCTTGAGTTATTATTCCTGACAGTTTTTGCGTTGCCAAATGCTTCTAGTACAGGATTGGACTACCAAACAGACGTATAAGAAAAATTGAAGCAAAGCAGAATCCAGAGTGTCACAGAAAGTATAATCAGAAGAACCAACAAGAAATAACATGAAGTTGAATAGTTGTAAGAATATAACAGATTTTATCTACCTCTAGGACTTGCTGCTCCACTGATCGTTCATCTGAAGAGCCTTTCTTTCCTCCCATATAAGCAAGATAAGACATAAGCATCTTTGTACTCTCTGTTTTACCAGCTCCACTCTCTCCACTTACCAAAATTGACTGGCTTATTCCCTCATTGATCATCTGTCTGCATTTAGAATTTTCTTATTCACGAGACCATTCAAATCCTAAAGCACTCAAATTGTAACAGCGGAGTATGACAGATAACCTGTATGCAGTATCTGCAACAGCGAAAGGATGTGGGCTCAGCTCACCTATAGCCCTTCCTTTATACGAATTCATTATATGATCACCATATAATTGTGGTAGCCTCTTGAAAGGGTTCAGAGCTATCAATATATTTCCTGTGTATGTCTGTAAACACCGTAAGAGGGTTACACTTTCTATACCAGACAAGCCAGAGATGGAGAAAGGGGGTAATGTTAATAGTCCGATTAGAACTCACATATATTTCATTAGTATCGAATCGGCATTTTAAGTTCAGCAGAACCCCTGGTTCATGCAGATAAGCCAGCCTTGTCATATCATCCACACCAGATTGAGGAAACTCTGGATCCTTTGGGTAGGAGTTGGCTGCTTTGACAACAACCTACAACAGAAATAAATTCTAATATTTTATCAAAATTCTATTAAAGTGGCTAAGTATAGAACTAAACAGACAATATGAACATGCAGCCAACATGAAGACTATATCAATATAAAGGTATTTAATAACTTGGTAATGGATCTCATAAAATAAAGTGTGTTAACATCATAAGTGGGGAAGATATGCTTGATTAATTTTGTTAAGTAGACTAAGAAAGTTTATGCCCCATGATAGCTAACCATAGACAAGCCAATAGAATATTTAACGAGGCATTTTGACAAGTGAACTATTCAAGCTTTACAAATTATATTTTTATATTTGAATTGCATCTAAGCAAAATTCAACTCTAAGCACATCATGCATTAGCATTGATGATGAAGACAATGAAAGAAAATTTCAGCAAAGAATGCAAAAATTTAAATCTATGCAGAATAAAGCCATTAGCCAGTGGGTGAATAGCAACCAAAAATTCTATTCCATTGCAAGAGACAGGGAAAAAAATCAAAGCGAAAACTTATAAATAGGCACTAACCGTCTTCCCTGATGTACATTTTACTTTAAGCTCCTCACCAGTAATTTCAAGAACTTCCCCATCTAGCCAAGCTACCTCAGAATCTTCCACCCAAGCTTGAGATCCAACCGTGAACTTGGCTGAAGCAGACTGTGTTGCAAGTGAGATAATCAGGTTACAATCAAATAAGGCTGAGAGTAATCTCTACAAATAACAAAGGTATAAGAAAAGCAAGGAAGCAAGCAAACTTGTAATGCAAGAAGCAAGGGTCTAGCTATCAATAAGTGGGCCATAGTCATAGATGTTAGCTACCCCACACAACTCATCACAATCAAAAATGTTAACTGCATAAATTCACTAGACATAATCCGGTATATACAAATTTATAAGACTTGTACAGGTCTGATCAAATTTATACTGCTATTATTTGATAACATTAATCAGTTACAGCCAACTTCTTGTGCATATATCTCTGCAATTTAACCCTTCAAATAAGAGGTATCGACTAAATGATCTTCTGCTAATGCAAAACATATTTAAACATGTCTTAGTTTCACTAGTTTGTCTTAAAGTTCAAACCCAGTAACTCATTTCATGGATAAATTGTAACTGCAGCCAGGGAGAGAATTAGGTAGTAGCTTCAAAGGGCATGGAACCATCAAACCTTTTTATAAATAAATAAAAACACTATTCTTGCCCCTGTTTCTCACATATATCAGAACATATATTCAAAGGGTCAATTGTGCCACATAGAAAAAAGTAAAAGATGGCATAAAAAATATTTAAAAAAAGTTCATGTGTGTGAGTGTATGTAAGAGTTTCTTGTGTCAAGAAAGAAATGCAATCCAACACAAGAGAACCTATGTATGTATATGTAATGCCACATTTTATTGAGAAAGAAAAAAAACTTTTTTTTTTATGATGCCGCCAAAAACAATGTCAGCATTGCCAACAAAAAAGCATTTAAATTTAAACAGTTATACAAACTCAGACTCCATTTTAGCGAACAAATCATACATACATTCCAAATTCAAGCACGAGGACGATATCGAATTGAAAAATAGAGAAAAAAAAAACAGAACTTCAAGAAGACGATGATGAATGAGTGTTACCATTTCTCACGAAATCTCGATCAGATTCGAATTTGAAAAAACGCCGAAACCGCCCAATGACGTCGAAACCATTGGAGAATCCAATCCAATTCAACGGAGTCGCGCAATGCACACGAACGGAGAAAGGCAAAGGGATCCAATAATTGCCCTAATTGTTACAGATGGAAGGAGAACTTCAATGCCCAAAGTGTAGAAGCTCCGGCGTCGCGCCTCTCTATAGCATTAGCGGATAAATGTTGTTGAAGGCGGATGGGAAAAATGGTGTCGTTGAGGCAGAGCACACATTGAGACCTACAATGGCAATGGCAATGGCGGAGGTTGAAGCACAGACGAAGAAGAAGACTGGGCATAATCCAAAACCCTCTCCTCTGCAACTACTCCTTTCTCTCTCATTCCTTCCTGGGGTTCGATTTCTCGCGCTTTCCTTCGTGTTTTCTCTCTCTCGCTCGCTCCTTCGGCTCTCCCCTCCAAACTGATTTCCCAACGACGAGAACACGTAAACTCAACACGCAATTCCCATACTGCCCTTCTTGTTTTAGCTGCATTTTTTTATTAGTAAAAATTACACATGGTTACCCTGAAGTCTGAACTAAACTTTTTTTTGCAATGGATATCCTTAAACTAATTTATGTAACTTTAAACTACACTAAACTACCGTAAACTAAGAGGGTGTTTGTGTTAACTTCTCAAAAATAGCTCTTATTCATAAAAAGATCAGGAGCAG
>JAYMTF010003662.1:0-14700 GCA_036897485.1 Pelargonium nanum | reverse complement strand
ATATATAGAGAGAGAGAGAGAGAGAGAGATGTCACTTGCTTGTTGTTGTACAGTTTATTATTACTGTTCAACTGTTTCTTGAGTCACCTTCTTATCAGTAGCAATATAGTGTTCTTGTTTTTACATCAAAAAGTGATGCAGATTGCAAAACCATAACCCCAAGATAAGATTGATTCCATTCCCACTTCCACTACCACTACAAGCCTCAAAACCATGGATCTCACAAGTCCCAAATACTTCAGTCCTCACTCTGTTTTTGATTCTCATCATGCTCATGTTAAGGTCCTAGATTTTGAACCCTTTTTATCTCTCTTCTCAGCTTGACCACCACCTGTTTGTTATAATGTCCCAATGAAAAATGGGTTTTGTTTTGTTGATCTATTTTCATGTTTTGCTTCAGGAACAGCCATTGGAGACCAACCCAAGCTTCTATGGGAAGAGCAATGGGAACCCATTTGCAGACTCCTTCCCTGACCCACTTTGCAAGCTCAATCTCAAGGAGACTTCTGAGTTTGTCAGGTCATTACCAGTGGCAAACACCACAGTGAGCTCTGTGATGCAGAGGAGATTATCAGAAGCTCCTTCCACACCAGGGAGGCCATTGTTCAGTTTCAGTGCTGGGAATCTTTCAAGAAAGAGCTTCCCTTCAAAATGGGATGATGCAGAGAAGTGGCTCATAAGCAGCTCCTGCCATGACTCTCCTGCTCATGCCATGAGGCCATCATCAGATCCCTCCAAGATTTCCAAGCAATGTGAGAACTTTAAGGTCTTTGCAATTGGAGATAAATGTAGGGTCACAGAGGAAAAGGTCACAAATGCAGTTTCAACAAGCTTTCAAGGCCATGGGGGTGTGGACCAACATGGCACAACAACAGCCAGATCATTCAATGGGGTCTCAGATGTACCTCTAAAAGGTGAAGATCATTGCAACTTTAATGACCCATTTGGCTTTTTCTTAACAAAATGGTCCCTTTTTGCTGCTCCAATGTGTTCAATTCACCAATCTTGTAAAAAGTTCTGAACTTTTCTCTCCACTATTGTCTATTGCTGTTTAGGAACAAAACCCAGATGAACCAACTATCTTATTCTTGTAGATTAGTACATTTGAGCTCTTAATTGGAATCCACTTTTGCAGATAAGTTCACAGATGATGTAGAACCTATTCCCCCAAATTTCAGATACTCAGAACCATCCAAAGAAGGGTTTATATTCAGAAACCCAACATCAGGTACTGAAACCATGAAAAATGCTAGCACAGAAGTGATCCATGAGGTTCATCACAGAGACATTGGGACAGAGATGACACCACTTGGCAGCTCTACCACCTCAAGATGCCACACACCATTCAAGACCTCGTCGCCTGCCCGGCACAACACACCTGCAAATAGGTCTGGTCCATTGGCTATGGTCAATCTTGAAGGTACCACCATGGATATTTCCCAGCTTGAGGTGTGCCATTTAGCTAAGTTACAGCTTGGGACACAATATGACTCAGTAGCATCAAATTGGAGCTCTAAAGAAGAGGAGGAGGAAGAAATCTCAAAAAGCCTGAGACATTTTGCAACAAACTATGAGTGCAGGAGAAGTGTTTCAGAATCCAGAACTGCAGCTTGGGAAGAAGAAGAAAAAACCAAATGCTGCCAAAGGTAATTGGGCTAATTTGATTAATGGGTTGTAATCAAAATCCAAGCTTTTTTGAGTTTTGATTAACTTCGATTGATTGCAGGTATCAGAGAGAAGAAGCAAAGATTCAAGCTTGGGTTAACCTCCAAAATGCCAAAGCTGAAGCTCAGTCTCGGAAACTTGAGGTACCAATTTGTTTCAATTCCATAGTTCTAATGAATATTCCGAAAACATGAACTTCAATAGTTTAAGCACTTGTATATCTTTGTTTCCTATATCAATCCAAGATAGTATTAGAATTGTGTCCTGAAACTTCACTAGTGATAGTCTTGGAGGCACATAAATGCAAGGACTATAAACCCGAAAACATGAACTTCAGTTGTTGCTTTAAGCACTTGTTTCTTTGCTTTCGATATCAATCCAAGTTAGTATTAGAATTGTTTCCCGAAACTTCACTAGTGAAAGTCTTGGAGGCACATAAATATAGATCAAGATTAGGCATTAACCAAGTAATTTTAAATACCGAAGACATGATATTCTGTGATGTGAACACACTTCTGAACTGATATCAAATGGCTGTATAATGTAGACACACCATTTTGTCGCGCATATAGTTGGCTCCATCTTCCTCGAGCCACCCAATTCAATATATATATTTTCTGTATGCATGCTCACCCTTAAAGAAATAAGGAAGCTAGAAAGTCTCATGTCCATATTTTTATATTGCATAGTTTTGTTGTTACTTGCAAGGCCATGTGAAGATGTAGCACATACAAGTTCATGGGGATTTGGTATAGTTATGCAAGTTTAGCTCATTTTCAATGACTGAAAGCTGGGTTTTAGTCCTCGTAGAATAAAATAAAGATCGGTAACTCAAAAAGAGAGCACTTGTTACCCTGTTGTGCTTCTTTTATCTTCAATGTGATGTGTTAATGGAACTATTGTTCAGGTGAAGATACAAAAAATGAGATCAAACCTAGAAGAGAAGTTGATGAAGAGAATGGCAGTTGTTCAAAGAAAAGCCGAAGAATGGAGAATATCAGCTCAACAACAGCACTCAGAGCAGACTCAAAAGGCCACAGAGCAAGTGCAGAAGATGATGAATTTTCATAGCTCACAGCTTTCAAGCCACAGATCCTGTGGTTGCTTCCCTTGCAATAGGCCATAAGTGAACATGAAACAAGTTCCAATCCATGTTGTGTCCTACTTTTCTTTTATAGTAATTGAAATGTAGCATTTTATTTTGGATAAATGAGTTTGACATCAAGAAAATCAGCAGATTAAGAGTATGGTCAGCTTGGCAAATGCAAGAAGATGACAATTTGTCTCTTAGTTCTCATCTAAATTTGGTCTTCTTGTTATCAATGTTTCAATAATCACATAAGTTGAAGTGATTTTAA
This sequence comes from Pelargonium nanum, assembly GCA_036897485.1. Taxonomy (NCBI): domain Eukaryota; kingdom Viridiplantae; phylum Streptophyta; class Magnoliopsida; order Geraniales; family Geraniaceae; genus Pelargonium; species Pelargonium nanum. Next base: position 11,677 of record JAYMTF010003662.1, on the reverse strand, counting down.
TACTAAGATCATGTTTGGTAACACTACTTAAAAGCTACAAGTTGCTTCAAAGCGGCTTCTTGAAGTTTATGACAGTTTCTTTTGCATGTGAAGAAGTAAAACCAAACTGTTAACGTCCCACGTTGAAAGAAAAGAACCGTAAAGTCTGTCACCACTTGATATACATGTTGGGCCTTCCACCCATTAGCTTAAGCTTTTGGGTTGGATCAAATTCAACATGGTATAAGAGTTGGTTTTGTTTGGGCCTAGTGACCCATCTTTGTTGCCTCTCTTTTTGGTCCACGTGCATGATCTGTTGTGTTATCCGGCCTGCTTAAGCTTTTGGGTTGGATCAAATTCAACACAAACATGGCCTAAAACTCATAGTTTTGAGCTTTCATTAGAACAATTTTGATGGAACTTGAAAGTGAAGAGTTAAACCCTAACTAGTCTTGCACCAATTTGGCTAAAAGGACTCAATCATCCAACACAAGAATCTCCAAATAGTGGAAAAAAACAAGAGCTGGTGTTACCTGAAGTTTAGAAGCAAGGAACAAGACATTTATGTTGTGTTCATGCACAAGAGTTGTTTTAAGAGGAAACTCATAAACTTTGATTGATCTTTGTAAGTGTCAACACTCAAAGGTGACATTGTTTTGTTTGTTTCTTGTTGTCATTTACTGTTTCTGTAGGATCTGTCATATAGTATCTAGCAATAGATACTCTCATGTCTGTGTCACTGTTTTTGTGCACTCTTCAAGACTCATGTGAATGTTTCTGAAATGGATAAGTGTCTCCATTGCCACTGAACCAACCTTTGACTTTGTTATTAGTTTGTGATATATTACGTAGAGCTGACAATTCAAGTTTAAAATCAAGTTTGAGACAGATTTTTCGGGTACTAGGTGAAAAAACCGAACCTACGTCGACCCTTATCAAAATCTTGTGGCAAAAGTATCAGCATGACCAAGTGCAAAACGATAGCGAACATGCATGTGTGGGACGTGTCCTTACGTGACTTAATAATGACCACGGGAAAAATAATGACGAAGTTACATGTGAGAAGATGTGGACATGTGATGGAGTATAAATTAGGAATTGTTGGAACGTCACTAACAAAGGTATCAACATGAACCACATGTAAAGAAACAACGGATTTGCATAATATGGTTACAAAGGTATCAACATGAATTGTGTGTTGCACTACTCAACAAGAACATGATACGTTAACGAAACTGAAAGTTCAACACAAACACGACATGATTACAAAATGGGTAAGTACATACATACAAATTTCGTGCAGTGTTACGACAAGATCTTTAGGTAGTAAATTAAACATTTCTATTACAAATTTCTGAATAGAATTAGTGTAATTCCCTCTTTGGGTGAAAATAAATATTGAACATTTTTCTCAACATGGATCATTTTATGGGTCAAAACAGCCCAACTAATTATGGGTTGACCCGAACCCGTTTACAGTCATCTCCTTCGTCTCATACTTGACTTGTCTAACAAGAAGGCTCTCTACAAAAGAATCGTCACAAAAGCTCAGTCTTTTCCACAAGTCACCATTTTCAGGTAATTTTTCAAGCTTCGAGCTTCAATTTCAAAAATTGGATTTAGATTTTTTTGCGATTGCTCAATTTGTTAGCTAGGAAAAAAAATCACAGCAGAGCTGTTCTGGTCTCAAATCACTCACTCGATCGAACCCTAAAACAATTGATTTTTTTTTGTGTGTTTTTCAGTATCTGAAAGTTTAATCAAATCGAAGATGTTCCTCACTAGGTAAGCTGCATTTCGCTTTCAAATCTAGGGTTTATCTTTGTGTTCGAATTGAAATATAAAGTTTATTTATTTCTTTATTGGGTAATTGTGAAGGACTGAGTATGATAGAGGAGTCAACACCTTCTCCCCAGAAGGCAGGTTGTTTCAGGTTGAATATGCCATTGAGGCCATCAAGGTATCATTTTGTGGAGCCAATTTCTTTTTAGTTTAATAGATATGAATTGGGTTGTTTGTGTTATTGAAAATGTGTTTGGATTTTGGTAAATTTATAGTTGGGTTCGACAGCAATTGGGCTGAAAACGAAGGAAGGTGTTGTGCTTGCAGTCGAGAAGCGTATCACTTCGCCTCTCCTGGTATGGCTCATTTCTTTTTGGTAGTTTTGTTGTGCTTGTTGTCGCCTTTTGCATGGTTTTTTTCAGTATTTATAGTATATTGTTCAGCTGAGGTTTCAAATTTTATAGGCTCTCGTGTTGTTTGTTGTGTTATTCTTTGATTTATAGTGTTGTAAATTGGTTGAACTAGTTTTAGCATTGCCTATCTTGGAGCAATAGTTAAATGACTGGTTGTGGTTGAAATCTGCATTTTGTTATAAAAAAATACATACAGTGACATTGATATCTATTCCTACATCATTATTTTAATTTATTTTTTTTAAAATAATTGTAGGAACCCAGCAGTGTGGAGAAAATTATGGAAATTGATGAGCATTTAGGGTGTGCTATGAGTGGATTGATTGCAGATGCTCGTACTCTTGTTGAGCATGCTCGAGTCGAAACTCAGGTACGGCTTTTCAAGTTTCAGGATGGTGATACTTTGATATAAGAGGTGTGTATGTGTAGCTTGATTACCAATTCGCTAATTCAATTTCATTACAGAACCATAGGTTCTCATATGGTGAGCCCATGACAGTTGAGTCCACAACTCAAGCGCTTTGTGATCTTGCTCTGCGATTTGGTGAGGGTGATGAAGAGTCTATGGTAATAATCGATTCTTTTCCGTATATTATATTGTTCTCACTTTGAGTTCCATTTCTATATCCATCACTAAAATATGCCGGGCTAAGGAAAATTACTTGTATTGTCATTTGGTGTATCTACATATCTTTAAACTATCTCTTGATTGAGTACATATTTAATCTTGTTCTTCATCTTTTGCTTTTATCCTTTCTCATTATGTTTCTCTTTCCACTTTTTTTTTTCTTCCAATGTAGTCTCGACCTTTTGGAGTCTCTCTCCTCATTGCAGGACATGATGAAAATGGTCCCAGCTTGTAAGTGCCATTTTATTTTACATGGTTGTATCTTTTCTGTGGCTAAATATAATTTGAAATGAAGTCCTATGATATTGCCATCTTGAACACTATATTGGAAACTTCAAACCTTGTAAATATATTTCAAACAATTCATAGGAACAAAAGTAAATTTGGGATTTTTTTTTATTATTATTTTTTTTTGCTATATTGTTCTGAACTGCATCGGAACTAGGTCTACTGCTAAAGTAGTTTCAATGAGACCATGAAGTCACTTCTGCTTAAAAACCTAGAGGAGTTGATGATTATCATTATCACATGACTGTCCATTCTAGTTTTTGGCAATAACTTTATCTTACTAACATGGTTTTAGTTCTAGCATTTACACGTAATATGGGTAAGGGATTTCTTGAAGGAACTAGGAAATATTCATCCAACTCAACCTAAATGTTGGGTGAATAACTGAGTAGCATATCGGTAAAAATCCTTGTAGAAGTGTGTTGTTGGACACTAATACTCTCTCTCTCTCTCTCTCTCTCTGTTGTGTGAGCGCACGTTTGTTTGATCGTCTTTGCTTTCTTTTCCAGCTTATATGCTACTATAAGTTCTGTATCTTAGGCTTATCTAGCGGTTGTGTTTTTCCAACACTAAAAACTAAAAAGAGATACTTGTGCAGATATTATACAGATCCTTCTGGGACCTTTTGGCAGTGCAATGCCAAAGCTATTGGTTCAGGCTCGGAAGGCGCCGACAGCTCTCTCCAGGAGCAGTATAACAATGTCTCTCTCTCACTCAAATTTCTCGGTTCGAATTTCTACCCACTTGAAAAAACATAAAAAAATTGACCTCAATCTCTTTGCAGGATCTTTCACTACAAGAAGCAGAGACAATAGCTCTGTCCATTCTGAAGCAAGTTATGGAGGAAAAGGTAATGACCCTTATATCATTAGCTTCACTCCATCATAATAATTTTTCCCGCATCTGCGCTATTCACCATTGCTTTTGCAGGTTACACCCAACAATGTCGATATAGCGAAGGTTGCTCCTACTTATCATCTCTACACCCCTGCTGAGGTGGAGGCTGTCATCGGCCGCCTATGAGGAAAAAGGCTTGCTCTTACTTCAATCTTGGTTTTCAATGCTATGACATGCATACATTTTGTAGTCCATTGCATGTGTATGGCCAATGTTGGCTTCATTTCTCTACTTTTTCTTAGAACTATCAGAGTAGTACTGGTTGTGTACCTGGTTGCAATGACCATCTTGCTCTGTTTATCTTCTCTCTTTCTTTTGTAATTTTTTCTCACTTGCTTTCTTAAAATCAATTGATTATAGATGCAAAATTCCCAAATTCTATTATCATGTGAAATTGAATGAGAAGATATCTTAGAAACTAAGAATGACAAAATGTGGACTTTATTTGGGGTTACTACATATTCTCTGTCTCAAAATAAACGTCATGTTTCACTTGCATTTTTATGCATAAATTATCATTAGTGTCTTTATAATTCGTTAACTAGTAACATTTATGTTTGTTTCCGTTCAAAAAAAAAACATTTATGTTTGTTACTTCCTCTGTTGCAAAATGAATGTTTTGGTTTATATTTGAAAAAAATTAAGGGTAGTTAGTATTGTACATTTACTTGCCCCAGAACCAAGCCGGGGCTCAAGTTGGCCCTTTGACTATTTGGTAAATGATTACGCGTCATTTTTATTATTATTTGTGTCACATCATCATGACAGTGTCGCGTTATAAATAAGTTAACAGTACCGAATCCTATTTAACAGTGTGTACATTTGGGTATGTATTGAAAGTTAACATACTAATTTGAATGTTTAAACTTCTCGTGTATTAAATTGAGTATTTGAACAAAATTCATGTATCATCAGTGACATTAATCCGAACTAACACCTTCAAAAATTAATTTGATTAGTAATTTTCCATTAAAATCATTCTCCTCGAGAGAATATGAAGATAGCAACAAAAAAAAAGCATGTGAACACATAAAACTAAAACACAAAACACATATATATTGCATAGAAAGTGAAAGAAGTATCAACCCAATCAAACCAAAGCTAACTTAGTATCAACCATGATTTTCTTTCAAAACAAGGTTGCAAACATAAACTAGTTCTAACCAAAACTAAAACTTGGAATTAGGGTTAGGGTTAGGGAGTAACCAAATAGAGGGATGCTCCGGACAACCGAGATGATCAGTAAAACGGCAAGGCTGGCTAGAATCATCTTCCATGTCGAACGCCCCCACCGTAGTAGAAGCCATGGTTTCATAATGATCAGAGCTATAATAAATATAATTTGGGTTGAGCTCCGGATAATCAACAACAGGAACACATAGACCATAACTATGACCCACAAACAAAGCGTAACCGTCCCCTCCTAACAACTTAATACGTTCCCACTTAGACTTCTCGAAATTCAGTTTGAAAACGAAGAACTGAAAGTTGTGAGGATCAAATACAAACGTGTCTACGTCATCATTTTCGTCTTCCTCAAAACACAACATCATGACCAGTAAGAGATCCCCAGAAGGGGATTCCACAAGAAATTTTCCCTTATCCTTCCATCCTTTTGAATTCCAACAATCAGCAAATCTCTTGCACTCAATGTCGTCTCGTGGGGGAGGACGAGAGGGAGAAACTTTCAAACGGCTCATTCTTTCGGGGTGAGGAGAGAGTCAGACTCCCATTTCCATGCATCAACTTTCGCCTTATCCTCCCCGTAGTGAGGTATATCGATAACATAAAAGCATCGATGAGTGTTTGAATATACTATGCCGTCGCCAAAATATTGTGTGTTTGGTATATACAATTGGGTCCAGGATTTGTGCCCCGGCTTCCAAAAGAACAGTCTGCCGAAGTTTTGCACCAAAACAGTGCAAGCGGGATCCGAGGGAACTGAAGACATGGCAAATTGAGGATAGAAACTTAGGTCATCATTGGCACGGTGGTGCATTGGTTTTAAGTGATTTTTTGGATCTATAGAAGGTATTCCACTGCTAATCTTCCAACAAATGTATTGACGGGAAAGACTAGGATTGTCATGGTAAGACCAAACAGGGGACTTCGTAACAGAGCCCGCCGCAATGCTCGAATCGAAGGAGTGAATTGGAGGGAGAGGAACGATCGAGTCTGACGGATACAAAGGATTTATTAGGAACATCTGGTGGGTTCGCGGGTGCTTCATAAAAACCCAACCCAACGGTGAGGAACCGTACAGTTCAGTATCTTCCGAGAAGAAAAATTCATCATCCCAAGGATGGCGCATCTGAGAAGGGACTTGAGTTTTGTCGAGTCTGAAAATTTTGTTGTCAGATATCGACACAAAGCAATATGGATAGTGATCGAGTAAATCTTGGTTTTGGTCAAGCTTGTTGAAATATGATGAAGGCACAATGAGCCATGGAGGCGGTGGTGAGGATGGTAAGGAGTGGAGAGGAGGGATCGGCCAAAGATCGGGATAGTGATTTGGTTTTGTAGAGGTTGAGAGTGACAATGTACCGTTAATTGTAGCAACACGAGGTGGTCGGAGCAGAGCAACGGATCGGCTGAAGCCGATGCAAACGGATCTGCAGCCGCCGCCGCCGCCACCCCGAGGCCCACGAGGAAGCTGAGCTTGCCATTGACACTGATATGCAACAGATGATCTCATGATCGATCTCTGCATCTATTTTCTCTCTTTGATACAACACCACTGAAGAGCACAAACTACGCCGCCGCTTCTATTTCTCTGTTTGATACGATGGAACTTAACTTCTTATATTTCTTATGGAGTCCTACATTCGGGCTTTGGGTCTGATGGATTTTTCTTTGAGTCTGGGTGACAATCAGTCGGATCGGATTGGATGTTTTTAAAATTTCAGTTTGATACATGAGATCTGAAACCATCCGATAATATGATCGGATCATATTTTTGTCGTATTGAATTTTGAATGTTTGTGAATTCGAATTCAAAGCGAGATAATAAAAAATACACCATCCATGGACATAACTCAAATTAATCCAAAGCTGATTCGAGTAAGACTTCATCAACCTGACCCAAAATTCAGTTTTTTTTTATCATGGGTAGCTCTCGACTTTTAACCTAAAATTTCACCCCACATCGGCAAAATGGTTCGAACTCGAAACCTCAGATAAAATCCTGAACATTTAAACCACTAAGCCCAACAAGACTTGATAATTTAGTGCTCTTCTTAATTTGTTGAAAGGTGTAGCAGATTTCAAATTGAATTTTGAGTTTGTGTAAAATGTGCACGTTCACGTGGGTTTATCCGATACAACCTGAGTTTGTAAAATGGGTGTTTGTCTCGGGTTTATCCAATCTGACCAGAGTCTATTTTATCCAACCCGAACCCACAAATATACAGATTGGGTAAAGTGCCTATGGATTCAGATTCAAATTGTCGGCTCTACTCATACTTGCCTTGACTAACATTAACCACAGATAATCATTTTCAGTTAATTTTTTTCAACTCTGAGGTTTACTTTAAAAACCCGTAGAAAAAAGAGTTCATAGCAGAGTTGGTCTGGTCTGGAATCACTCATGAAAACAGCAATTATAAGCAAAATCACAGCCTAGTAGATTGCAAAACTTGAAGGATTATTTTAACACTTGAAATACAAGTGTGGCAGTTTTTGAAGAGTCAATGCCTATAAAAAAGATACTAAAAACCGAGGCCAATGGCCAAGATTTGAGCATTAATCTTTCGTCTTATTTGTAAGAAAAGAAAAAGACCTTTCAACCGCGGAACTCATCCATGAATTTCTTGTGGAAATCCGTCAAGCGCGTGACAATGGCTGGAATCTTATCCTCTTGAGGCAGTATTGTGCACCTAAAATGCCAGGTTCCCGGTACCTATCACAAAACATCACAACCCGAAAAGCAAGTTTTAGACGAGGTAAAGGCATATTATACAAGTTGGTCTCAAAAGATTCTGATTCTTAATTCGCATTCCTGAACGAAAATTCTACTCTAAGCGTTGCCAGTCTCCAATTCATGATATACACACCTGTCCAAAGCCAGAGCCGGGAACAACAACAATTCCTGTTGCGTCAAGGAGGCGGCGACAGTAGAATGCATCTGGGGCTATTTTTGCAGCTTCTGCTGTTTTAATAGCCTTTTCAGGCAAGTGAATACGAGGAAATAGATACATTGCTCCTTCGGCTTTGTTGCAGGTTATACCTTCCAAACTGTTCAACGCATCTTCTAGAGTCTGTTTACATAGAATATTAGGTGGAAATAGTGTTATGATCCTAACAAATTGTAGGTTTTTTCCTAGTTTTATCATGTATCATCGAATCTTTATTTGCTTACTGATGGACAAAGAAACGAGACTTACCTTCGCACGCCTAGCTAGGGATGAAAGAATTCCATCTTTCTCCGCCAGATATGTTTCATAGGATTCATCTCCGGCCTATTGAGAGGGGACGGAATTGAGAAAATCAACTAAGTTTAGCGAGCTCGACATGATTCGTCTAGTCTTAACACATGGAAAATTGAAACTGAAACTAATGGTTTCTGAAGAGGAAAAAAAGATTACCTTAGGTGGGCTCATGACAAGGCTTGCAAGTATTTGACCAGAAATATTGGAACAAAGATTCACAGATGCAAGTTTGTAGATTTGTTCTCTTATGAGAGCGGGAAACCCGGTGACTTCCATATAACCTCCTCTTTTGCCACACTCACCGTAATATCCTAAAGCCAGGAAAAAGAAACATGTTTTTTGTTAAAATTATTTTTCTTTTGAGAAATCTGCAAATATCATCTCTCTTTTCGTCGTAATCTAAATTATGAAAACAACATACCTTTAGAGACCGACTGAAAAGATACCAGGGGAATATCCTCGTCTCCATAGCCCATAGACCGAGCAACCTTCTTGAACGAGTGGAACTTCTTCTCGGGAACATAAACATTTTCCTGGTATACCTGCACGCACATCATTACACGACTATTATAGTTGCTGATTCTGAGACAGCAGGGTGCAGTTCAGAAGTTAGTCCTGTTAATATTATTGAAATTTCGATTCAATACCAGATCCCAAGTACATCTAATGTACTGAAAGTCTGAAACTCAATTGCTTACCTCATCAGCCAGAAGAACAAGACCTTCATTTTTGCAGAATTCAACAATTTCCCGTTGATTTTCCTCGGATAGAACCTACAGGCATGATTCCAAGAAAATCAAAACCAATGACAAGGCCAGAAGCCAAACCAGGTCATAACTGGCGCGACAACATATAAATCGTTTATAAAGTTTCGATTGTAGGCTAGTGTGATCTTAAGATCACACACCGATCATGGCCCGGTTTGAGTCGTGACTGTTTACCAAACTTTCAATGTGTATGACAGAATTTAGCATAAGATTGGTTGTAAACTGGTAAAATAGAAATTCTGAAACTCATTGCCAGGAATCTAAAAAAAAACAAGCAGAGAAAGTCCAAGAAATTGTAAGAAAAGAAAATATCTTGACTAATATTGAACGGTTTTGTAACATAAACTGGTTATGACCCAGTTCGAATTGTGACATACAAGATTAGCTTGTCCATTTCTTTTCAAGGAAACACAAAATATTCTTCTGAAAATCGTAGCACCATTTAAGATCTCGTAACAAGATTTACCTGCCCAGTTGGATTGCCAGGATTTATCACAACCAAAGCCCTGACCGAAATACCCTTGGATCTGGCAGTTTCTAATTGCTTCTTCAGCTCAGAAGTTTCCAATCCCCATCCTGTCGCTTCATTGAGGAAGTAAGGAACCTGTAACAGCCATATGGAAGTTCAATCAGATACAAATACCAATGTTTTACCAAATAAAAAGTAGGGAGGCGAATCTAGCCGGTCGTGTTATTATGAGACTAATTTGCTCCTAAAGCACACATCCGTACCAGTGTCCCGCCATGGAGTGCAATTGAAGCAGAGTATAAAGGGTACTGAGGAATGGGGCAAAAAATCCCATCATTTTCCGATCTTATCAGTAACTGCATCATCATATGAACCTACAAGTGGGAACCATAGCAGTTATTTATAACTAAATTTTAAGTTATCAGTCAAAATTGAACTGCATATAGCTGAAAGAATGTTAATTACCGCCGGACTTGCACCATCTGTTAAGAAAATGTCATCTGGATTGGCCGGAAAGCCATCACGAGCCTCAATTCCAGCAGCAATTGTATCACGTAATCCCTTGACACCCTTTAAAATCCAAAAAAGAAAAACAGATTTTCAATGTGTATGGGATTTAATAAAACTTGTGAAGTTCACCAGTAGATCAAAAAGGTGATAACCTGACTGTGACTATATGCACCAGTTGCTCCTCCAGGAATTTTATCCAAAATCTTCCAAGCACGTTCGATGGAATCCGCACTGCAAATGGTTGCAAGAAAATGTACGGTAGACATGAATTAATTGAAATTCACAAATGCAGTAAATTAAACTATTACAGACTAAGCATATCAAGGCAATTTATCAAATCAATTATCATTTATCATCAGCTAAAAGAACATCACTCCTATATTAAACCACAAATGTAACTTAGACATCATTTTTTTCATATAGAAGAAAACCTAGACATTTTTCAATTCTCTCTAAAGTTTATCACCTTGCATAATGTTCAGGGCGACCAATGATAACATGTATCAAATAATAGCAATGCCAAAATCTTTAAGAAAACATTACTCGCTCCGTCCAAAAATGAATGACCACTTTCCAATTTTTGTAATGATAAGTTAGTGAGGATTGGACTTTTCCCCTCATATCCACATGTGCTCTTGTAGTAACCAAGAGTGCCAACTCAAGGGTTTCCAAGTAACTTATCTGAGGGATATTGTTAGTATTTCATATGCGTAAGTAACTAACCAAAAGAGGAAAGTAGACACTCATTTTGGGACGGAGGGAGTATAAATTAAAAACAGAACTTTAGAAAGCACATAAGTTATATACCTGAACAAACCCTGTGTTTCACTCTTGTCCAAAATGGCCGGATGGTCACATAATGCAAGAACCTATGATACAGATACCCAGGTTAAGAGTTTTTTTATATTGAATGGACACTACTCTACACTCTATCATGAAGTTAGGGCAAACCAACCTCCCGGAAAAAAGTGATAGGCTGCTGACCAAGAGAGTGTGGGTTTCCAATATTGCAGTAAATGATCTGTTTAACGTCACAGGAATGCAGTAATGCTTAGATGAAACTGTGGTGCCGAGAAACATTAGTTCTAAAGAGAAAGGTAAACAAATGATAATACCTCATCGAAAGGAAGAGTGCCTGGCTTAGTTAGCAGCTCTTGTTGTAGACGCTGTAACAAAACGATAAAGAAACTTTGGATTAAAGAAGCTCATTGATTTCAAAGCAGTATTCTAACTTCTAAGCTCCCAATCATAAAGAACGTGTGCTCGTGATTCCCCCTATGTGTGAGCAATCACAACAAAAACAATACTCTACTACACTTCCCTAAAATTACATAAACAAAAAAAAATACCTGAGCAATGGTGACGATTTCACCGCGAACAGCATACTCACATTTCAGGACCTGGAAAACCATAAGAACAAGAACTCAGCAGCAAGGAATCGAATCAGACCAAGAACAAGCATTCAATACAACATCCTCAACAACTATGAGCTAAACAGAAGAGTGAAACCAATTCAT
>JAYMTF010003661.1:0-14700 GCA_036897485.1 Pelargonium nanum | reverse complement strand
CCGCCGCCGCCGGCCAAGGAGACGCAACCGCCGCCCTTAGAGAGAAACCCTAGCTGCTAGCCTCTTTGCATCCGTCTCAACTGTTGATGTGTGTTTATTTATTTATGTTCAAATTTAGAACTTATTTAGGGTGACATTTCTTCTAATTATAATTCACATGTACTAATTCTTATAAAGTGAAGAAACTCTAAATGGCTTATTGTATGTATATCGATAATTTTTCATGCATAACTTACTAAGCGGTAGAAAATAAGAAACTATTTGATAATTTATTTTAAAAATATATTAACCGCTCATTTTAAGATAGATAAAAAAGATTATCGTATTGAACTTAAGCACGGATGTTAACCATAGGTAATATATAGCTAGTTAGGGTGAAATTTCTTCTAATAATATCCTCGTTTTCGTGTATGATTCAGTTCTGCCCAATTTTTATGTAATTTCCTTGGGGTTAACAAAGTGGGAAAGAACAAACATGAGCATAAAAAAAAATTCCAAATAATTAAACAAACAAAAAAGAGTTGTTCCTTCTCAAACTAAAAAGGAAAAAGAAATGTTATTTTCTTTTTCTTCTAGATATAAAAGTCCAAAAACAAATCAATTACACACTGGATATATGTTACTCTTTATATGTAGACACAACCTTGTGGAACCATTTCTGACATCTATGAATAATATATTTTTTTTTTTTGGTTACATCTTACATGATCATAAGGCTATCTTTGGACAAACTCACTTTAAGATTTAACTCTAAATGGTGAAGAAGAGAGCAAATTACATTGAGCTCAAAATCAATTTTATGAGACTGAAGTATTAAAATGAATTATGTCAATTATTAAAGAAGAACATTGATTCAATCAATAATAATATAAAAGAAATAATTGCATATAAAAATACATTTAAGCAGAAGAAGATTCCCTACCACACACAATGTGAGGCATGAAGACCATACTTGTCATCCACCAAAGCTGTCATGGTCCCTACACTTTCTTATCTGCTTCTGTTAGGTAGCAGAAGAAGAAGAAGAAGATGAAGAGTTGTGTTTATTGTTATTATTCACCAATATTTCCTATTATCACTAACCCTAAATTGTGAATCTAACAAACAGATGGTCTTAATATGTTTCAACATAACATTATTTCTTATTCTTAATGTTTAGAGAAATAAGATAGACATAAAAGATGATTAGTACTGTTGCTTGAGAGAACAAATCAAATAAAATAAATATCAGACATAAAAGATCTAAAAGCCAATCAAATTAGAGAAAGATGTTGTTAATAAAGTTTTGTTCATAGAATCAAAAATAGTCCCAAAACAATGCACAAACACATCCACCAACTGTCAACAGTTCTTCAGTACTTTAGCAAATGCATTTCAATTTTAGTGGTAACAAATGTGACCTGCTGCTGCTTCACAGCCTTAATCACCAAAGCCCCATGAGCTCATCATTCATGTCTAACACTGTTCTCACAACAACAACTAGTTGAATCAAAAAGACACTGAAATGTATGTCGTCGTCGTAAGACTCTTTTAAAAGTAATTAAGAACTTTGTACATGTCGACATACAGTTGAAATATTGTTCTACAGTTTAACACTAACTTATGTGTCGAAGAATTAATTATACATTAGACATGATTTCAAACCAATAATTTTGACAGAAAAAAGGTTGATAAACATGGGAACCCATATGCCACTTTGTGTTTGTGTAGGGTAAAGCCAAGTGCTCACTGCTCAGCAACCATTTTATTTCCTTTTTGAATGAATGAAGAGTACTGAGTTGTACACAAAACCATCCCAAATACAAAATATTTAATATTTGCTGCTCCATAAAATGCAGTCAACAAGGTACTGGGTTTGTTTTCTGATAGAGATTACTCAGTTCTGTCTAGTATCTATCATCACAATTCTGTCTACTAATTGTAGAAACAAAATCCATAACATATTAACATTACAAGTTTTCTACAGCAAAAAGAACATCCAAATATAGAAGTGAAATTTGGATTCAACTATGAGTTCAGAGATACTGTAAATTATTACTACCAAAGACAAGTTCATTAGGTGGATCTAAAAATCATGCATGACCCTACAATATTCAATTTCTGCTAACATACTTGATGCTAACCTGCTGAGACAAACAGGAAAAATGAAAATGTTAACAGAGGTACATTTCTGGTGAGGGTCCAAATCCATTAATGCCTGTGGTCCACAGTGTCTAATTAAGAAGAAAAAAAATATCATTCAGAGGAGAAAAGAAGAGTCCAAAAAGCTCAATGGCAATTTGGTGAATCTTCAGAGTTTATCCATTTATCACCAAAGAAAAAAGAACAAAGAAAAAAGAAACAGCTACTTACACTACAGTCATTACTACAATATACACCTGCAGAAAATTAAAACTCAATTTATTGTGCCTGGACCTCAAAGGAATGTTTTTGCATTGCTATAAATTCTGAAAGAAAATATAAAGAATTCCCAGAAAATAGCAAAATTTTCTTTTCTTTTTGCAAAGAGAAAAGAAAAGAAACTGAATCTCCCAGTCTTTATACATAGAGAAAAGGATCTGAAAACCCAATCACATAGCATTAGCAGCTAAGGAAAAAGGAAATGCAAAATCCAAATGATCCAAAACAGTACTAGCCATTGCCCATTACTTCACAGCCTGTGAAGGTCTTGCAAAACTTGATAGCAAACCGACAATTAGAGATAATTCCAAGCACATCCCATGTGGAGTTCACTCTTTTTAACTCATCTTCTGTGGTTGCTCTGCTCTGTCCTGTTCTGTTCATTCCTAATTCTCTACTGATTTGGTGACACTTCTTCTCTGGGAAATTCCTCATCCTTTTCTGGGTTTTCTTCATCTTTCAACACTCACCATCATCATGTGGGAGTCTGAGAGTGAGTCTCTTGGTGGTAGAGACTATGCCAATGGAAGCCTCAGTTCAAGCAAGCATGGTGTCAAGACTGATGGGTTTGAGCTTAGAGACAGGTCATGGTATGTACCACTTTTCCATTTACAGCAACTCTTAGAAATGTGTGTATCATGATCTCAAAACAACAACAGGGAAGAGCATGCAAGTAAAGTAGTTGGCTAGCTTTCTAGATCTTCTGCATGAACATATATAAGCATGAACATGAAAATATGTACCTGATATGTAAGTGGGTCTGTTCTGTATATAGGTATGTTGCAACTGATGTTCCTAGTGACTTTCTTGTTCAAATTGGAGATATCAGCTTTCACCTTCACAAGGTAGCATTCAGATTTCACTTCTTGAAGCTTCAAATTTATAAATTTGTCAGCTACTGATACTAACATATGGGTTAAATCAGTATCCATTGCTGTCCAGGAGTGGAAAGATAAACAGAATCATGTACGAATCGCGCGACCTGGACCTGAACAAGATAGTCTTTGATGACCTCCCGGGAGGGGCAGACGCGTTCGAGATAGCAGCAAAGTTCTGTTATGGAATTGCTGTTGATCTAACAGCAACCAACATATCTGGCCTGAGATGTGCTGCAGAGTACCTAGAAATGACAGAGGACCTGGAAGAAGGTAACCTTATATTCAAGACAGAAGCATTTCTCAGCTATGTGGTCTTGTCCTCTTGGAGGGACTCTATTCTGGTATTGAAAAGCTGTGAGGGGCTGTCACCATGGTCAGAGAATCTTCAGATTGTGAGAAGATGCAGTGAGTCCATTGCTTGGAAGGCTTGTGCCAATCCAAAAGGGATAAGATGGGCATATAGTGGAAGACCTGCACAAGTCTCCAGCCCAAAATGGAATGAAATGAAGGACTCCAGCCCCAGTAGAAGCCAGCAGGTCCCTCCTGACTGGTGGTTCGAGGATGTTTCGATCCTCAGGATAGATCACTTTGTCCGAGTCATTACTGCTATTAAGGTAAAGGGCATGAGGTTTGAACTTATTGGGGCTGCAATGATGCATTACGCGGCTAAATGGCTCCCGGGACTGCTAAAGGATGGTGCAGGGACAGGAGTTGAAGGAAGCATCAGCAGCAATAGCAGTGGCATGAGTGGAAATAGCTGGAAAGGAGGGCTTCACATGATTGTTTCAGGTTGTAACAAAGAGGACACAACAACAGTACAAGCAAAAGATCAAAGGATGATCATTGAGAGCCTTATCAGCATAATTCCTCCCCAAAAGGACAGTGTTTCGTGCAGCTTTCTTCTCCGGCTCCTAAGAATGGCAAACATGCTGAAGGTTGCGCCTGCTTTGGTTACAGAATTGGAAAAACGGGTGGGGATGCAATTTGAACAGGCAACATTGGCCGATCTTCTTATTCCATCTTATAACAATAGGAGCGAAACTTCTTACGACGTTGATCTTGTTCAGAGACTTCTTGAGCATTTCCTAGTTCAAGAAATGACAGAGAGTTCAAGTCCTACCAGACAATCTTTCTCCGAAAAACACATGTATGAAGGATCTCAAAGGGGAGGTGCTGCTGCTCCTAATGCTAAAGCTAGAGTGGCAAGGCTTATTGATAGCTATCTTACTGAGGTTTCTAGAGACAGAAACCTATCTCTAACAAAGTTTCAGGTACTGGCCGAGGCATTGCCAGAGTCTGCGAGGACTTGTGACGATGGACTTTATCGAGCAATTGATTCCTATCTCAAGGTAATGCTTTCTTCTAAGGTCATAAAGCAGTTAATCAAGATATATACAGATCAACATTATACATCAGTAGCTGTTAATATGCACATAAATGCAAACAAAAAAGACATCAGAAAGCTAAAATAACTATACTAGTCAGTAAGTCATATTAAATGGTAACTTCAAGTGTATGCATCAATGAGATGATAGTGTTGATGTGTTTACTGTCATTTTCAGACAAGAGCCTAATGAGGTTTCATGAAAATATTTTTATGATTGGTTATCAGAACGTAGGCAATTTGAGCATAATATTCTCTTTTCTTTGGGACTCTTGTCAATGAACAATCATTAGGCTCATCCAACGCTCTCCGAGCATGAAAGAAAGAGACTGTGTCGCGTGATGGATTGCCAGAAGCTTTCCATTGATGCCTGCCTGCACGCTGCTCAGAACGAAAGGCTCCCGCTGAGAGTTGTGGTACAAGTTCTCTTCTCTGAGCAGGTGAAAATAAGCAATGCAATAGCCAACAATTCCCTGAAAGAAACAGGTGAGTCTCAGTACCAGCCGGTGGTATCAAACCGGAAAACACTACTTGAAGGGACTCCACAGTCATTCCAAGAAGGATGGGCAACAGCTAAAAAAGACATCAATACACTCAAGTTTGAGCTTGAGAGCATGAAGAGTAAGTACAGTGATCTCCAAAATGACATGGAGAATTTGCAGAGACAGTTTGAGAAGATGTCAAAGCAAAAGCAGACATCAGCATGGACCAGTGGGTGGAAGAAACTGAGTAAATTCACCAAGATGACACATTTGGAGAGCCAAGATGTTGGGCCTCAGCTCCAAACTGCTCCAGAACAAACTAGAAAGACCCCTAGAAGGTGGAGGAATTCAATCTCTTGAAGGATGAGAAGGTCACTCAGAGAGACCCAGAAAGTACACAGCTACTATCTTTTGATTTTGTGTTCCAAAACTGTATTTGTTTTTCCTCTTAGATTTTTTTGTGATAGGACATTACTTCTACAAGCTAGCTTTAGTAAAATTTGTCACCAATATCTGCTTCTGTCTATTTCAGAGTGATGCATTCAACAGTTCCTCTAATATTTGTTCGAAGACCTTGTGCATGAGGCTCCAAACATTGCATGTTAGGAAGGATCATTTGTGCACTCGTGACTCAAACCTGTGACCTCGAGGTGACAAAACAGGATCATTTGTGCACACATGACTAAAACCTGCGACCTCGAGGTCACAAAACAACAGCTAAACCATTATGTTCCCAAAATGAAACAAACAAGGGAATTGAATTTGACAGATTTTATCCACCCCATTCAGTTGATGTACTAAGCTACCAAAATAAGCTACACATCTGTGTGCAGAAGCTGTCATAAGATTGGCTATAACAACTATGTGTAGGAAGGATTAATATTCTCCACACACATGATTGTTTAACAAAGAAGGAACATGGAAGCTGACTGGTTTTGGGAATTCACTATTCAGCCACAAGAGAACAAGATACAGCTTCATATCTGCATGTGGAAAGCTTGTCAGCAAGCTTAGACCACCAGCAAGCAGCAAAGAGAGGGACCAGAGTATGATATATGTACAGTGTCATATGCTTTAAGACTAATGGCTTCCATGTTCATAATAGAAATCACCTAAACTAGTGCTCAATGGAACAATTCTAGGTGCAAGAGCATTCTAGAGAAAGCAACTCACCAACAAACTACAAAATGAAGTGCTATGGGAATTGCACACTCATTGGGGCTACAGTCACTTATGCTTGGTCTCTTGTAGATGAATTGACCAATATAGTCTGTCAAACTTTGTCATATGCAAATGACCCTAAGGCAAATGCAAATGCTGTCAGAGATGATTTCAAGATCTAAGACCCCACTTGTTATCTTGATAAGCTTAGCCTCTCCAAGAACATAAAAGAAAATTGCAGTATCTTGAGTTTACACAAGATTACCCCAACTCTCCTATGATAAAACTAGCATGACCCTTCAAGGGAATAGCTTGATAGGACCTTCCACTTTAAATCCTAGCTCAACTAATATAAAATGTTTCTATTGATGTAAAATGTTGAGGTGAAGATTAACATTTCAAATTTTGTCAGTGGAGCTGTGATAACCTAGATCAGCATCAATTTATGTGATAGTTGTTGGTCTTACCTCATGCCAGTCTATAAAAGGTGTTGGTTCTAGAACTACTAAATCTGTTGAAGTGGGTATTGCATTCCCACATAGGGTAGTGTTGATGTGGGTTTTAAAATCCGACATCAGTTAAATATCAACATGTTTAAAAATGGATTTGTTCTAATCAAATATTTTTCCATGTTGTCACATTTCTTGGTCCACGCACCGCCATGCGCCGTTAACCTATATTTTTCATTTTGGGGTGGTTCTTCGTGTCTGTTTTGATAATAATTATTATGTCAAAAACGATTACTCTTAGTTTTACTAATGACACGTATACATCCCAAATCTTCACCATTAGTCTAAAAAGTGAGGTCTCCTATCCCTTCAAAAGAGCGTTTATTTGCACTGACAAACTATGACCAACGACATGCGGTGAAGATGTGGAGCCCGTGTTGTGTTCATGAGTTGCCTCACGAACGCCCGATTGGGCACCAAACCTCCACTTACCGATATGGGCGTAGTGGAGGTTGTCTCGAGGATTTAGGAGCATGTACCATCATGGTGTGACGTCCCTCAAAATGGGCGGGCGTCTGATTTTGGGAGTGCTCTTGGGCTCAATGGCGCGATGTGACCTTCTTGATTTCATAAGGATGCGCACGTTGCGACCCGACTTGAGCTTCCCAAATTTGGAAGTGTGCCAGGCACAAGCTTCCTAAATCCAGAAGAGCACACATTGAGACGCAGGCTTCTAGAATCTAAAAATGCTTCCAGAGTTTAAAATTCATCTAGGCGTGTCACTCATAGCTCCAATTATCAATGCACAAAAAAGTCATATATTTTTATTCCTTGTTCTTTATATTAATGGTTGTAGGGTACAATTAGCGCATGAGGCTCTATTTGGTTTGTGCATTTACTTTAATGACCATAATGACACCACCAACACCATACACAACCATAACTCACAAAATCACAACCCCATTGGTCCCCACACCATTCATCAACATCATAATAACAAGCAGTTGCTTTACCATCTCTACCCACAAATCAAACCGCTCGGTCCAACCCGAACCCCACAATTTCTTATCCGGTTCAGTCCAAAAAATACACCAAAACAACAAAAAGAAAGTCACACCAGCATTTTCATTCATAGGATTCAAGAACATAGTTTGGAAAAGAAAATACAAGAAAGAAAGCAACAGCCAAATGTGAAAATGGCAATCACTAATTATTTTCACACAAAACCCGACTGCTGCTATGATCCGACTACTCGCAACAGCAGATGTAGCAGCAGATTCATGGGATATTCACACCAAATTGCCATAATAGCACACACCAAACAAACATAAATCACAACACACTATACACAGTAGACTATAGCTTCTCCACAAATGTCAAAAGAAAAACCTGTCTTTATTCGATGATTTGATCACCGGAGGGACCCAACGACACCCACAATTCATGATGCAGCAGTTTGCACCTAAAGAGCAAGCTCCCCCACACCAACAACTTTCCTCCATACTTTATATAGAGTTTTATACCAACATGATGTGCTTAAGAGAGAAGACAAAAGCATAATACCAGTAATGAAATAAAGGTGCAGAGAATGGGACCCAAGAGGTTACCTAACGCGCATGCACTAAATCCATGGGGCTCGCAACACTCCTGGAAAAAAGATGGGAAGGTCCTCATTTTACAGCACAGCCCACCACTATCCATGCGTTCAAATCCTGTGACTTTCTTAATTCACTAAAAGCTAAAACACAATCATTCCCGGTCAACAAACAAAGGCACCATTTTTCTTCTCACCCTCCAAGCAAAGTTCAGTATAGTATCATCCTCCATTACTCCCATCTTTTATTGGGCCATTATATACAACTCTTCGTAGTGAAGAAAAAACAAGGACAAAAAAGGGTTCCTCCACAAACCACCCAAAGCCACCTCTAGAGCTGATTTTCAAATCCATCAATCATTCGAGCCACGAATTCTTGGGGTATCACCTTTTTGCCATTGTTTCCACCTTTTAACCAACATGCTACTATGCAAGGAGGGAGTCCACTCCGAGAGTCGTGGCTTTGAGCTTCAAGAAATTCAAGTAGATTATAGCATCGTCTAGTACAGACAGCGCGTCCTTACCCTTGGTACCGGGAACTATACTCTCAAGAACCTTTAGTGTCCCGCGGATGTTTTCTTTTCTCGCTTGCTTGTCGCCTGAAATGAAATCTGTTTCATCTCCACGCGTCTTGCTCATAGCATAGCTTGATTCTGCATGATTGTCCAAGTTGCAAGATCCATCCAGCTTTACTGAACTAGCAGTGTCCATCAAGGATATTCCGTACCCAACATTGAGTAACTTTTGCCTTTTGTTTCGGTCATTAGAGCCAGTAACCTCTTCTGTGATTCCCTCACACTGATCATGCTTATCATAGCTCCCCATATTCGTCATACTGACTATCATCTGCCTTTTATTTGGGAAATTGGAGCTTGAAACCTCCTCCTCTGTGATTTCCTCAAATTGATGTTGCTTACCATAAGTTTCTATATTCACCATCGGAGATTGACCGGTGCTTCTTACTTCATCGTCTTCATCACTGTAATCATCATCCTCATCATCTGAGTAAAGCAAGGCATTTATTTCCTCTGTGTCTTCATGCATCTCGCTTTCATCGGCGTATTCATAATTCGCAGCAGACTTATCATACAAAATGGATTTGGTTTTATCAGTCTGAGCCACTTTAGCTGCATGTTCATCCTCATGCAAGCGATAATGACATGAAACCTTTGTGGTTGGAATAGTAGGATTTGTAATGGGGGGACAAATCGAACTATATATCAGCCTTGTTTGAGTTCCACACTGATCAAATACGAGGAGTTTCTTCTGAGAAGACACAGGAAGTGTATTTGGTACAGCCATTCCACAAAGCCCGTGAGAAAACATAGGTTGCTTTTCTCTAAAATATTGTGCGGCTGCCGGAAGCAAGTTTGGAAAGTGTGGGGGAGCACAATGAAGCAATCCGTGAGCTTCATTTGTTTGCTCCGTTCTCAGACTTTGAACGTTAGGTTCTGCAAATCTGGGCAACGCCATGTTCGCAGAAAGCAGCTGAGTGCCACATGCTGGCAAATATTCTTCTTGCCTGGGCTCTAGCAACTGGCTCATGCAATTCAGATTAACCAGTTGCTGAGCAGACTGCTGTAGAGAAGGCCAAGAATTGTCGACCTTAACCATCCAACCAATACAATCACCTGTAAACAAAGAAATGAAATGAAATATCTGGAAATAACCAAAAAAATCTTAACTGCAATGACCAACAACACAAGGTAACTTACCAGGAGATGGATGGTTCTTCAATCTGCGGAGTTCAATTACTAGTATAACTTTTTGAAAAAAATTATTAAAAGGAGAGAACAACAAAGTCCAGCTCAATGTAAACACGCGAACACAAAATCAAACTACGTCACAGGCTTTAACAAATGTCGAAAGTACTCGGCCTGCGATAAGCAGAAATAAAACATCACTATTGTTCCTTAATAATTCATAGAGGAAATTAAAAAGAATAGACTATGGTTCAGTAAACCGCATCAAGAAAGTCAGTTGACTCTTGACGCATTCTGAAACCACATGAGCACAAATCGAAGAATATAATGAAACAATTAATCAAATCTTGTGTTAGAACTAACCTGGCAATCCTGTAAAGGTTGAAAGCATGCAATTACTCTAACTATAATCGTAGCTCTTCCTGCAATTCCACTCTCATGTTTCAATGCCCGGAATCTCGTTTGACTAGCTGCTTGGCACACCATAACTTCTTTGAAACTCAAATTAATACTCAATCTATTACCAGAAAACTGAACAGTAACTGGACAATAGAGAAAAAGGGCCAAGATATATAGGTCAACGACGAGATGAATTGAAAGGAGAATTAATACGAGGCGGAATGGAAAGCTCAACTGATCCGAGACGAAAGGGAAATAGAAAGTAAATAGAGTTCTAAGTCTGAATTGGCTTGACCTCACTATATATTTAGCTAATATAAATGTCAGAAGACAACACAAAAAAGTGATTGGATCCCATTGAAAGATATGTGAAAATGATAAGCCTTAAAATAAAATTTTAGAGTTTGTTGAAAGGTGATCTACAAAATAACCCTGCAATACAGGTTCAAGTGCACAACTTTGCGGAACACATCTATCGACAGACCCAACCAATGCATATTGCTCTCTCAAAAATGTATTATCCACCAGTCAGCCCAGATAACACCTTTATATCCAAAGCTCCTGCAAAATGGTAATCATAACAACACAAGTTTGAGATTTAAAGAGCAAGAAAATTGTCACAAAGCAATTCATATTATAAGCTGCATTTGATATAATCTTTGAAAAGCAAGAAATTCACATCCTCGGCTCTAAGCGACCACTTAGCTTCTTAAATTTACTGGTCCTTTTTTCCCACTGACAAAACAAATCTCCCCTAAAAAAACATGAAAATATATATTTCCTTTTCTGTATTGAGCTTATAACTTTTACATAGAACATTCCTTTTCCTAGTTTTCTCAGCACCCAATATTGAACCACCATAGTTACATATCAATTCAAAATCTTATGTAATTCAATTACTGATAAATAATAATACTCCAGCAAATACCACAAGAAAGTTAAAGGAAAATTAAAATCTAACCAGCAGCTCCTGAACACAAACAATGATGAATATCATGTTCAGAGAACCAGAAAGATTGAATATTTGAGTTTCTATTTTCCTTCCATTCTCCCCATTTTCATGGGAAACAAACAGGAATCACATCAAGAACATATGATGAAATTATTTATTTTTACTGAGGACCCAATTCAAGAAACATAAAAAAAAATCCTCTTTTAGACAATTTCATTCAGCTTCCATAGCACCAGACATAAAATAAATAAAATCAGAGAAAAGTAAAAACCCAGAAACTTACAGAGGAAATTGGAGAGGAATAAGAGGAAACCCAGTTGCTGAAAACGTTGACTCAGACTCAGAGATCAAACCTAAAGGGCTGAGAGAGAGAGAGATATAGAGAGAGAATAGTAAATCAAACCTAAAGGGCAGAGATTGAGAGAGAGAGAGAGTGAACAGTAATGAGTGGGTACACAGAAGAACTATCCAAAGATGAGTCAGTATAGGGATGCTAAGATTATATAGAAATTGTATGACCATTTTGCCCTTTTGCACCATAATTATCTCCAACAGTACTTGACCAACTTTCTTTTTTTGGTCTACAGCAACTAACCAGCTTGAATGGTTAATTTCTAACCTTGTTCATCAACCAAATAATTGTTCTTTATAAATTTTTTATTTAAGTATTTTCTTAGATAATTTTTTTCCATATATAACTAAGCAAATATAGACATAATTAGTAAAATGTATAAACAGAATTGATATAGCAAGACCATTAGACCCACCATTCACAATTAATCTCATGTAAAAAAAAGGTTTGGCCACTAAGCCAAAGAAAAGTACATTCGATCAGAATCAACGTGATATTTATGTTTTACAAGACTTTATCATTTTCTTACTCTTAAAATACTCTATGATTCTTGATTCAAGATATGCACATTATTTTACTTATTTAGAAATTCTCTTTATAATTTATTGGTCATTCATTTGACTTATCATCACAGGGACAACATCCCTCTTGTTACTTCAAGAACTTTCTCTTCTTCTTATAACCACTTAAGCTTGCAAAAACAAGGGTTGGTCTTTCTCTTCTAATGCTCCATTTATAGTGAATTGTGGTGGGTTTTGGTGTTGTTGGGTTTTTCGTGTTGAACTTTAACGGTGTAGCTCTACACTGTGAGATAAGGCGTGTGGCGTCAATACCAACATTTTTTCCTCTTGTTATTGAATTGTTTGTCCTGTTTATGTAATCAATCGATGACAGTGTGTGATTATAGTTTGTGATATATCTTAATCTATAGATTTTTGTTTTGAAGATTGAGTGAACTTTTGTCTTTTCTGATTTAGCTAGATTAAAATATAAAAAATATAATTCATAATAGCTGGATTAAAATATAATAAATATAGTTCATAGTATTGCCACGAAGAATTTCTATTAACAAATCAATAGACAAAAACATATGACGTTTACTACTTTACTTACTATTGATCTAAATTTACTCATTGCCAGGTTTCATGACTGTTGGTCCCACACAAGAATTAATGCACAATGTGTTTTTGCACACTAATCTTAAGTGCCCATCATAATCTTAATTATTGATGATTATACTCGTGCTCATCGCCAAGAAAAAATGAAATTGAAAACAAAGAAGTTAATTGAAAAATATTAATAAATAAAAAAGGATTGGATTCTTGAATAAATCACTAGACTAAGTAAATAGCAGTATATTTTTATTGTAAACAATTTTTTTATATTTAACGAAAAATATAAAAATAAAAGTACTAAAGTCAACGTAATAAATAAGGTTGAATTGTAAGAAGAGCTATCGAGTTTAATTCTCACTAAACACACATATGAGGAGAGGTGATGAATTTTAATTATAACTAAACTCCGAACTGAATTAAACCAATGGTTTACACACACAAAAAAAAGTAATAAAACAAATAAATTATAGTTATATGATGTTAGGTTTTTTTTTAATAAGCAAGCGTACCAACCGAGACTCGAACTTGAGACCTCTGGAGGAGCAAACTCCTTAAGTTAATTATTTCGATGATGTTGGGACTTCTTATTTAACTCACTTGAACACTCATCATGTGTTGAGTCTTCGTATTTTTTCTTTTATATATTTGTGGCCTCGACACGTGCACAGTTATGAGCTTTTTGAATCAACACAAGTTTGGATTAAAATTAGATTTGATCTCACGTAAACTTTTAAAATATCAACATTGTTAACAATGTTTCACTTACATCACTATATTTAACTCATTTGTTTCATATTTGTCACATAAGAAATTTCTTATTTCATCAACCTGACCACCTCAACAGTTAGTAACAAGCGGCATCAAAATTATATAAATATAATTAAAAATTAAATACACAATTAAATGGCTATGAAGCACTCAATAATTCATGTATTATTATATTAATCATGAATAGGAAACACATACATGCTTGAAGGGAAGGGAACATACATCACACCTACAATTAGTTTTTTATATACCTCTTATTATAAGGTTTGCACTTTTGGTAGCACTAAAGGCATGCTCTAATATTGTAGAATTGCTATGCTTGATATAAGGAGATCACTTTAGCTACAATATATTTAATCCACTCATAAAGTGGTTTTTCACTTAAGAACATTATAAATCTAGGGTAAGAATTAGTAGCAAAGACAAATTATATAATAATCAAGTGATCATGCATGAAAAATTATAAATGCATTGTCTACTGCGCCTAAAATTGGCATAAATCGAATATAAATTTGAATTAAAATCCCGAAAGAGTTCAAGACGTTTGTCAATGTGAAGAGATGATATCGAGAAAAGAACGGGCCAAAATGAATCATATTAGATCAAGAATGGATACCTGAAGAACCTTTTTTCACACAAGATGGTTACCTGAAGAACTTTGTTTCAGATGAGACTTTGAACCTTTGTTTCAATGGAAAAAACTATCAAGAAAAATGAAGATAGCAGTGTGAAATCATTCAGTTTCTTCCTGTTTTCCTCAGTCTTTTGGTTTTCATACATTGTTTCGTTCAACCACATTTACAGTTTACACTTCACTACATTAAAACATGAACAGATCTTACTTAGCTTCATGGAAGCTCAAGTATATTATTCAAGTCCAATATCTGTTTTTATTTACTTTCATATTCCAACTCCACAGTTCGTACCTGCAGTTTCATGAAGACTTCTTGTTTAATGACGGATCAGTAATGACCTGAGGCTTGAAGTCCGGCTTCATATATTGAGCAAGCAATTCTGCGTACAATTCATACCGAGCAGTCATTCGAAATCCCCACTTGTCTTT
>JAYMTF010003660.1:0-14702 GCA_036897485.1 Pelargonium nanum | reverse complement strand
TCATACATCTGGGTTAAAGTATTGTTTTGTTTTTCAGAAAATACATCTCCTTCCATTGATGGCATAACAGATAAGTCAAAGCTCATTAAAGAGAAGCGTCAAATACCTTCAGCATCAACAGCAATAGTTATGGGTGCAATTCTTGGCCTCATACAATCTATATTTCTAATATTTGGGGCAAAAATTCTCTTGGGTCTCATGGGTATAAAATCTGTAAGTGTTTCTCCATTAGCCCAAAGTAATTTTTTTTTCTCTTGCCTTCATGTACCCTTTGCTGATTTTGCTAAATATTTGCCGGTGATAGAAGAATATGAGACAGAACCAGCCAAAATAAAATTGTTGACCTTACAACAACAACCAAGCCATGTAGCATAACTCATTGGGTTAACATGCTAAAATTTCTCTTCCCTATATATATAATGAAAAAGAGTTTGTAAATTATGTGCTTCCATTCCTCACCATTATCCATCGATAATCTTGGCCAAGATGAAACTGGCTAATTAGCTTTATAATGTAAATTGAAACTTACAAAAGTTAGAAATTTCACTTTGTTCATCAGCATGCTTAAGTTGTGGGAAAAGTTTTGTTGGATTCTATTTTCTCTTCCAATTGTTTCTCTTGTTGGTGTATTGTGGTAATTTGCCCGTTGTGCTTAACAATTTTGTGGGATATACCTGCGGACTGCATTATATAATTGTTTTTAATTTAATAGGGTTCCCCTATGCTAACCCCAGCAACAAAGTATTTGAAATTAAGATCACTTGGTGCTCCTGCGGTGCTCCTCTCTTTGGCCATGCAAGGTGTTTTTCGGGGGTTTAAAGACACAACAACTCCTTTATATGCCACTGGTACATGCAGTTTCTTCTTCTTATTTATTTATTTATTTGTTTCTTGTTCTATTGTATTTTACAATGTATCTTCATCCTTGCTGAGAAGTACCTCAGTAGCTGTATTTAGTACTCAAATTTGTTCTAGTTCTTACTTAAAAACATAAATTATCTAATGCAACCGTGCATAGCTTTGTTATTGTGAAAATGTGAATAAAGTAATGGTAATCTCAGTTGTCTATACCATAGTTACATGTGAGATTACATATGGTTTCATATAGTCATGAGTGTAGTATTAGAATCATCATAGATGTAGAATTAAAGCTTTCCTTATCTTAGCATGTTGGTATGTAGATGACTAGACGTCAATATTAGTCTATTGTACGTATTTGGTAAATAAGAATAGTAAATGCCATGGAAGCAGAAACTATAAAATACAGTGTCAGTATTTAAAATGAATTGATTCCTCATACCAAGCGAAAAGATTCACAGAATTGGTAAATGATGCTTGACTAATTTTATTAAATACTTGTAAGATCTTTCAGTTGGAGGTATTGTACTGAAACTATCCCCTGAAACTCCCCTTTTCATTGAAACTTCATTTTAGATAACCTAAACTAAACATGGATTGATTTGTTGTTCAAAAAAAAAAAAACTTGGATTCATTTGGAAATTTGGTTACAGCTGAAAATTTATCCTCTAATTATTATGTGTAAAATCGTAACTTTAGGCATATATAAGTGGGTCGTGTTGATTAATGATTAAAATGTTACAGTTTCAACTTTCACGTTGTAATTAAATGACTTTCTTGCTTGATATATCCAAAGACAAGTAATATAACTCTTGTTACTACAACAGTTGCAGGAGATGTGACCAACATAATTTTGGATCCAATACTTATCTTCGTCTGCAAATTAGGCGTCAGTGGTGCAGCAATCGCACATGTCATTTCTCAGTGAGTATATATGCAATGGTATCTAGTTTATTTTTCTGCTCTAAAGAATTTAACTGATGTTTGTCATTTGACTTCTGTCCTCTCTAGGTACTTGATTACGGTGATCCTCTTGTTGAAATTAATGAAACAGGTTAATCTGTTACCTCCAAGTGTTAAGGATTTGCAGTTTAGCCGATTTCTTAAAAATGGTGAGGGAAGTGGATATCACTCAGTGATAGCTTCCTTTGTAATTGAATTTGCAATTATATTTACTTTTGGTAAAATCAGTATGAATAATGATATGTTGGACGTAATTTGTCAAAGCTAGTTGTTGATGATCATTTGAGTCGGACAAATTTGGCCAAAAGCCACCAAACAGTTTTGGGTGTTAGGTGTTGGTGAAGTGGGTAATAAAGTCCCTTATTGGATAAATATAAAATGAATGAGCAACATTTAATGATGGAAGCCAAACCCTACTAATAAGATTGATATTTTAGTGGGAGAAGCCCAAGCCATTATATGTAACCCGATTATTAGAATTTTACATAGTATCAGAGCTTATTATGTTTCAGGCCTGGACTTACTCGATTGTGTTACCTCCACTTTTTAGTAGTGAAAGCCCTAGTCATTATATGTACCCTGATTATTAAAATTTAACAGGTGTAAACTATCCCTATTTTTCAATTTATAAGTTTTTGGTTTGTGTTTGGGTTGGTTTAGCTTCCCAACCAGCCAACATATTTTTGGTATTTAATTAATAAATATCATTTCAGTTTTTAGATTATCTTTGTTATACTGATACATTACTCCTTAAAGAAACTAATATATACTTTTTGTATAATTTCTAATCAAGTTAATTCGTTGCATTTTTTCTTCACATATACTGATATTGCACTTGTGCATTCCTGAAACACTAATTTTACCTGAACCTGGTTGTGTTGAGTCCAGGCCAACCTTTTAAAGTTCACTTTAGCAAAGAGACAGTAAACCTGACACTCCCCAACTGATATTCTCAATTATTGTTTTTGAAATTCAAACACTTTTCCAAACCTGATCTGTGTGTCTTCATGTTAATGTAGTCCAAATATTCCTTTTTTTAGATATGGTTCCAAACCTGATCTGTGTCTCTTCATGTTGTTAATGTAATCCAAGTAATCCTCTCTTTTTTTTTTCCTTTTTCTATTTTTAAATATGGTCGTATTAGTAGGTGCAAAATCTTGTATCATTTTCTTTTGGTTCATTAACGTCTTTTTTTCTTTGCTTGTATGCAGGATTCCTGTTATTAACTAGGGTGATAGCAGTGACATTTTGTGTGACCTTGGCAGCATCCATGGCTGCACGATTGGGCCCTACACCTATGGCTTCTTTCCAGATATGCTTACAGGTCTGGCTCACATCATCACTTCTGGCTGATGGTTTGGCTGTTGCTGGACAGGTAAGGAACACCTTTTTTCTTGTTTCTAATTCGGTTTCCTCTCAGTGATATTAATTGATAGATCCGTACTTTTCTCACAATTTTAGGCAATTTTAGCTGGTGCATTTGCTGAGAAGGACTATGACAGAGCAATAGCTGCTGCATCCCGGGTATTGCAGGTATGCCATAATTTTATGGATGGAGTTCCCTCTTTTGTTTCCCAAAAATTGATTACATTTGTGTTCATGGCATGAAGAAGTTTCCTGCTTTGAAAGAAAACCAAAGAACGAATAAATATGGCATCTTTTATAGTTAGGAAGAGCCACTGAGCTTAGTTTTCCCATTGTCATTAATCTTGTATGTCACAAATCATCATCGTAATAGGAGACGTATCCATATGACAGTATCATCCATTTTTGGGATTTCATATTCCTCCACATGATTAGAGCCTCATGAAAGTTCTGTGGTGCAGATGGGTCTTGTTCTCGGCTTGGGACTTGCACTTTTAGTTGGACTTGGTTTGCAATTTGGATCCGGAATCTTTACAAAAGATGTAAATGTCCTGCACCTCATAAGTATAGGCCTCCCGGTAAGTTTCATCTCCAAAGAAAAGGCAACATTAAAAATTTTCTTAGTTATCTGCTTACTGAAATTTTCTTCGTTTATTTTTTCAGTTTGTTGCCGCTACACAACCAATCAATTCAATAGCTTTTGTTTTTGATGGTGTTAACTTTGGAGCATCAGATTTTGCCTATTCTGCGTACTCCATGGCAAGTTCATAACCCCTTTCTTAAAACCATAAATAAAGCCTACAACATGATCCTTTGAACTCCTCGATAATAAATTCTATTCTTCAGGTGCTTGTGGCCATAGTAAGCATTGGTTCCTTGTTCCTTCTTTCGAAGAGCAATGGTTTTGTTGGAATCTGGGTTGCTTTAACCATCTATATGGGGCTGCGTGCCTTCGCTGGTGTTTGGAGGTAAGCTAATACTATATTGGTGCATTGACAAAAAAATTTGTGGTTCAAGTAACATATGTTTGTCAAAATAAAATTGACGAAACTACATTAACCTTCTCTATCCATCTCTTTTGATGTCGCATTTTCTGGCTATCAATGCAAAGATGATCCTACATTTTGCGTAAATCTAAATGACCAAGAGCAAATTGTAGACCTTCGTCATGAGCATTTTGTTTCTTTTATGTTGTGGAGTTACTCGAATTTGTTTGTGGATTGGATACATGGTATTGAATTAAAATTACTCTTCATATTTTCAGGATGGGAACTGGAACTGGACCCTGGCACTTTCTCAGAGGCAGATTGTTACCATGATGTTCTTAGTTAGCTCTAGGGATTTATAGAAAACTTAATATATCTGTCCTTTTTTTTTTTGCAAAATAGAAAATTTCTGTGTTTTTTTGGTTCCTGCATCTGTAACAAAGTTGTTCTCCAGACAGACTTGTTTATGGGGGGGTTTTTGCTTCATTTGTTTTGTATTATATGTATGTCTCTGTTAAATGATCCGCAAAGGTTGAATTGTCTGTGGCTGTATTGTTCTGTAATTCACAAATAAATTGTTTGATGCACTCCCACTGCAACTGCAGTTTTTTTGTTTTATAGTAAAATTCTATTTTGTTTGTTACAGTTGGACTTAAATTACAAAAGTATTTTACGAAAATAAAAATAATTACAAAAGTATTTAAATATTTCTGAAAAAGAAATTCTAGTTTTCATTTGAAATTGATGCACATTGCAGAAGGAAAATATATAAAGAAATTAAGAAATAACTGCAATAGGATATTTGAGTGCTCTCCATTTTAACTTCAAACTCCCATTGTCTTGTAGGTAAAGAGGCTCGAATTCTAGAACTCAAAAAGAATATAAAGCATTTAAATCACTTGACTCACAAGTCTTAGTATTTTTAGAACAATCTTAATACAAAAAAGAAAATTAATACGTATATCAAATTAGTGACCAATTCGACACAAAATATATACTAAGAGGACTATTTAGAACATTATCCATTATTTAATATAATAAATTGGGGACAAATACATATTAACAATAAATTATAATATTCATATATAATTAATTTAAGGAGTAAACTCAATTCGGGAACTTTTTAATTTGGACTCAATTTGGTTCTTGAATTTTGTTTATCCTAAACCATTCTCTGAAATTTCGCATTTGAGCCAAAATTGATCCCTTGTGCTAACTGACATGGTTAACGTTTTCGATAAAAATACGGCTTAAATGGTTTTTCTCCCATGAATAAATTGACTTGAGCTCATATTCTCAAATATTGCTTATTATGATCCTCAAACTATCAAATCTTTTTATTTTCACTTTTGTAATGGGCTTGTACCGGTAACCAACTATCATGTCAACAGGGTGTTACATCACCAATCTATCATGTCAACATCAACCTTCATGGATTAAATGGTATGTCTCTTTTGAACTTGGCGAAATTGACTTTTGCACCTACCTCGCGAGGTGTGATAACGCCTCACCAACAGCTGAAGTAAAGGCGAGAGCAAGTTTCAAGCAGCTAGCAACGACATGACCACCGGAAGTGCCTCATCAAAACAGGCCTCCGACGAGGTTGACTGAACATACCTTGCAAAAGCTTCAACAGAATGGATGGTTTCTTCCCAATGAGCTACAGCCTAATATTCAACAAAAAATAAAATAACCTCCAACCTTTTGTTTACTAGTTCCTATATTAGTTTCAGTCTCAATAACAGAAGCAAGTCTCCACAGTTTACATATTTTAGAAAACCATGTCCACAACATTACATAATTTACCACTTCTGGAACATCAAAAAGGATTTGTTTTCTCCATTCCTATTATCTGCACATGTAAACTTCACATTTTATACATATAAACAACCCCCCATACCCACAACAAAAACACTACACATAATAGTTTACTTTCACCTCCTGAAACCAAACTGATCATATTCAGTTTTCTTCTCACTTTCTTCATCAGCAGTTAATTCCACACACTGATGTATCTGGACCAGTGACTCTTGTGGTGAAGGGATCAATTCTCACCCACAACAATGAGAATATGGAAGCGAGTAGAATTGACCACACCACAACTATGGTTGGTGTCCGGTTTTGGCGCCCCATGAGACCTTTCAGGAAGGGGTATAGATGGACGATAACCCAGAAGGCAAAGAATAGCTTTCCGAAAAGGGGGCCCCACGACTGATAACCACTGTTGATGGCGTAGGAGATTCCTGCAACAACCCCAACCAGGTTTATGATCAGCAAAGTAGTTGGTGGGATGAGAAGGGTTGTCCATTTAAACATGTAGAGCTCGGCAAAATCCCCATCTTCATCGGATGCCTTGGAGGTGACTGTGAAGTTGGTGTCAATTCCGGCAAGTACTTTTAGCAGACCTTGGACGACGGCAAAAAGATGGGCTGAGACACCACCAATAACCCAAAACTGCTCGTTTCTCCACCACTCGTCAATTCCCACTCCACTCCATCTCATCTCCAGTATACCAGTTGCAAAGATGGAAAGAAAGAGAGAGATAAACCATATACTTGCAATGTTACTGATCTGCAACAAGAAAATGAAAAGTAAATCCACCACTATAAGAGATGAAGCATTTTTTCCATATTTTATCAGACTAGACTAGAGGCGGGCAGGAGGTGATTGTGAGTTCACGTTCCACATGCAGTACACAAAACACAAATTTGTCAAACCCCTTTTCTTTTTAAGAGAACAGATTTTCGATAGATATGCATTCCCTTTTTGTTTTTTTGATAGAAGAGAATGCATAATGATAACATGCAAAATATGCCCCTAAACATCTCCACCTAGATATGGGAAAAATCATTAACAGTCAGCCTCTCTCTGCAGTAACTAACAAAAAATTCTGGTAATGATATGTTTTCATGGTGGTCAGTCTTGAAACTTACCAAACAGATGTCTGTTACAAGTATAGTAAGGTGTTATAAACAGCAGACACTGCAGAGAGGCTGAATAAGAAAACTAGGCCCCCTTCAGGATTTCATTTGAAATTACATAGATATATATAAAAAGATATAACAAACCTGTGGGATGATAAACTTGTTCGTGAGGAGACAGACAGCTGGTAGTGTACAATACATGAGAAGAGGAAGGGCAGTAATTGGATAGATTGTGGTGTTTATATACGCAAACCTCTCAAGCCACTTTAGTCTACCACCGTAACCATACCAGATGGGGCAATGCCGACTAAGAAGAATTTCAACAGAACCTAGAGCCCATCGAAGCACTTGGTTCAAACGATCGGAAAGATTAATTGGAGCAGACCCTTTAAAAGCTGGACGTTTGGGCATGCAGTAAATTGACCGCCAACCACGAGCATGCATCTTGAATCCTGTAAGAATATCTTCCGTGACAGATCCATAAATCCATCCAATCTGCAGAGCAAGAACAAGATGAAGAAAGCAAGGAATTAACAATTTTGCGTTTAAGACTTTTCTTATGACAAAAAAATACACTCTGTAAGAGACTGTAACGCTTAACACTTCATCTTCTTTGCATGCAAGTAAAAAATATCACGAAAAACTAAATACCAAAACGAGTTAACCTAATTTGTAATGCATGACAATAGAATCTCCAGAGACAGTATCATAATTCACTTGCGCAAACTTAAGTGTAAAAGTATATTATATTTTGTTTAGGAAGACTAATGAATTTATAGAACCAAATGTTCACTCATTGAAAGCAAACTACCACCTACTTGTGTGTTCATCCGATCTCCAGAATATGAAACTACATCCACAAGCAAATAGTAACCTAATGCAGTGGGAAGAAAAAAATGACTAGAATTTTTTTAACAAAGACGCGAAAGCATTAAAAAAAAACATACCTCAGTTCCCCATTCTGATTTATCCTCGTACCCACAGCTGATAACATGAATAGCCTCTTTAAGAAGGGTTTCAGGAGTTGCAGATTGAGGGACACCACCATTCTCCATAAGTGTTGAAGCAACAAACACTGCAGACTGACCAAATCTTTTTTCCAAACTCATTTGTGACATGAGTAGTGACTTCTCATCATCAAATCCTGCACCTGATTTTTGTGCAAGGGGAGTTGAAAATCAGACATTAATATTTGGTATCATAATAAATACAGATACTTTCTTGAGTCAATTTGTGCTACCCTGGCAGTAGAATTGACTCTAGATACAATACATAACTACCTAAAGTCGGAATCTACTCACACATGCATATTAAAGAAAATCATTTGGGCAAGGCAGAACATGATGACAAGGAAAGGAAAAGACAGTTAATATGAAACTGAACCTAACAAGAGATTTCAACTGATTAATGACCTAGAGTAAAAGCTCATTATCAGATACATGACCACGATAGAGAGAAAAAGGAAATCATAATGGAAATACAGTGGAAGAAACACAACATGGATACAATCTTTCAGTTCACAAAAAGTTCATTGGGCATATTACTTATGATAGAATAGACAATTTTCCTTTGTCAAAAGACAATTATGCCTTTTAAGGTTACAATTCTGTAGAATAAAAATTAATAAATAATAAATAAAAAATAAAAACAAACACACAAAGCAATAATTGTCTCCATAATATGTCAATGATAATAAACATGAAACAGCTTGATCAATAAACCCAATATGACAATAGTTGAGATGAAATATTCTTGGTACATATACCAATTAGATAGTAAATTGGAAATTTTAAAATCTTACCTTCCACTCCCTCTTCTATATCTTCTAGACTGAAAATTGGCACAGTAGGGTCCAGATGCTTACTAGAATTCTTCTTGTCTGAGCCCTTCTTACTTGATTTTAAGCTTTTCTTTCGTGATCCGCCACAGAGTGAAGATAGCAATCCCGGTTTCCTGTGCTTCGGTTTGAGAGGAGGTTCATAACCATACAAAGCTGTTCTATTGAAAACACATCCAGTACCCACGTAAACAGGACCTTGAATGCCATCCAAACCTCTCAAGTTTATCTGAAACCCAAAGGCAACGAATAAAATTGATTAAAAGTGGAGAGGCAAAAGAAATAACATGGTTTTCTAGACGCATTATCACTATATTTTAATCACTATAAGACTTGCACACCACATGCATAACAGTATTGAAACTATCTAATAAAATCTCATGGTCTTGGTATATAAAAGACACAGAACTTACATCAAAGAAGACAGTGTTACGGTTGGCATATCGATCATTCCTATCAATACCATCAAATCTTTGTGGAAACTGAACATAACAAACATGCTTTCCAAGGTTGGGATCCATCATAAAACACATAGCTTCCCTTATGGCCTTGCTATTATTTATGTAGTGATCACAATCAAGATTCAACAGAAATGGTCCATTAGTGAGTACTGCTGATACACGAACCTGCATGAAAGACATTGATCACTACAGGTTAGCTATTCTTAAAACATAAAAAGATTTGTAGATTTTTAATAGCTAACTACTTACTAGTGCATTCATGGCACCAGCTTTCTTGTGATGTTGGAAGCCTGGACGTTTTTCACGAGAAACATAAACCAAACGTGGCAGCTCATTACCATCTGAATCAAGCCCCCCACTTTGACCTAAAAACACCTGCAAACAATAAATTGACAGAGAATCCAGATGAATCACAGTACATAAATAAATAAATAAAACTCTCCAATCGGAATAAATTTCACAAGATCATACATATCATGACAAGAAAACAGAACACTAACTAAGATATGGTCTCCAACATACAGACTAACAAAACCTAGCCTGTAACTAGTCTGGTTCAATATAACAACCAAAAGAGGGAAGTTACCTGGATCATTCCTGGATGGTCTCTGGTGTTATTTCCAGGCCAGGGGGTACCATCCTGCATAATCCATCCTTCTTCAGGAACTTTTTGTGCCTTTGCAACAAGCCCATTTACACGAACTTTAAATTCTTCATATTCTCTCTGTAAGAGATGAGGAAGACCGACGAAGTACCATAATTATAAGCATATTGAAAAGAAAAGGAGGGTACAAGTACATCAGTACATCATAATATATATCCTTACCTTCATAGCTCTGCGATCTTTGACAAAAGATGGCTGAACTTTATCCTTCAAGTAGTCAATCTTCTGTGCAAAGTACCATTCTGGTGCCCGAGGCTCAATACTATACTTTTTGCAGAAAGGAACCCATTTCCTTGCAAATTCTGATGTTTCGGCCAATGCTTCAAAAGTTAACATTGAAGCACCATCATCAGAGACATAGCAAGAGACCTTGTCAACTGGGTAATCAACCGCAAGAATGGATAGCACAGTATTGGCTGTCACAAGAGGAGGCTCCTTTAATGGATCAACAGTACTGACAAAAATGTCAACAGCAGCTAATTGTGATG
This sequence comes from Pelargonium nanum, assembly GCA_036897485.1. Classification (NCBI taxonomy): domain Eukaryota; kingdom Viridiplantae; phylum Streptophyta; class Magnoliopsida; order Geraniales; family Geraniaceae; genus Pelargonium; species Pelargonium nanum. Next base: position 4,156 of record JAYMTF010003660.1, on the reverse strand, counting down.
GTTCTCCTTCTCGGTCATATCTGTAATTTGCATACACTTAAAATTAGAACTCTGAATAAAAGGAAAACATCAAACTTATATACAACTGTGCAAAACATATAATCAGGGTTTCATTATGGGCCTATATAAACCAGGAGAATGAGAATTCTTATCCTACCTCAGACTTAGCCTATCAAGATAGGTTTCACGGTTTATGGGAAGCCACTTGGGGAACTGATCCAGAATCCAGGATATGGCAAACCAGATCTCACATATCACTGATATTAACCACAGAGCAAATGCATTCTTCACAGGGTTTGTTATCCTATAGTGCAGGAAAATGCAGAGAATAACTAGTCGAAGAACAATGACCATCCTATATGGGTTAATCTTTGATGATGGAATGGAAACCTTCCTTGAGAGAGGCTGCCGAGCTTCGTCATTCCTACGAAGCAAAAACGGACAAATGAAATTTAACACTTACAGCATTCGGTTAGAAAAAATAAATATATACAGAGATTAAAATTAGGCAAGATGGATCCAATGCTTATGCTAAATAAATATGCAGATTTATATTCACAACTACTGCTTATAACAAGGGTTAACCTACATCAGAAATTTTCATTCATTCATTCTGACACTTTATTGCTGAAAATGAATAAGTACCAGAAAAGGAAAGCTACAAACTTTATTGAAAAGGAACAGCAACTAACTAGTAGAATTTAATAAAACAGGAACCTACAATAAAGAGTCATCAACAAGCACATCAGTACTGGCATCAATGTCTACACCTCCTCTTTCAGATGCAGCCTGACCAGTGCTCATTGGAATAGCATTTTTGTCCTGCCTCATCTTCCACCCATCAACTCTCTCTTTCCAGGCTACATTGCCTAATCCTGGTGAACCAAACTCCCTTACTGGATCCACAACCCTGATATTAGCTGCAAGCAGAAAATAACCAAAAACCTAGAATCAATAGCAGAAAAGAACATAGAAACATGAGTACAGCACACATGTTACATGGTCTTAAGAAAATTACGTGATTGATTAAACTCGGATGAATAAGAAATCGGATGGATACGCTTCCCACCACCACCAACTCCAGGAGATGACATAGAAATGTGCTCAGGTGATGCAGCAGAAAACTCTCCAGAGACCTTCAAATTTCAGCAGCAGACACAAGATTAGTTCCACAGCAAATGTCATGCCTAAAGAGTGACTACAAACCAGAGACTTTTGATCTACCTCCTGTCCACTGGTGAGCAAAGGAATGTGGTTATGAGAAACTTCCTTATCATACTTTGGAGCTCCAGCATCCTCTCCCCGTCCATATGTCATCTGCCAGCTCAGCATATGATCTGCAATCTTCTGCTTTTGGCTTTGATTTTCTGAAGAATAATTTAAATCACTGGCAACATCGTCAGTTTCACAATCTTCCTCCCTATCACCTATAATTGCAGGGCTTCCTGAAACCAACCAACCAAATAATTGAGCCAGAAATTATCTTTTTTCAAAATATAATGTATTTTGGGAATATATACTTTCAATGACTGAATATACCTAGCAACAAGAAAAAAGAACAATAATAATAGTGGGTTAATAACTTAATTAGAGAATGAATTACAAGGAAAAGGCAAACTACATTGAGGGTTGGAAAAACTAAATCCACATTACATACTTTTAATAAAAATTAAGCCATTATGTCACTTTATTTTAATAAAGTTCCATAGTCACTGTCTAAACATTGATATAACAAAAAAAGTACAAACTGATAAGCAATCAAATTAAAATACATATATGCTATTAATTGAAGCAAGATGTATTAAAGAGAATGAGAACTCTTGACAAGAAAATAAGAGAAAAGACAACAGGCAACAGGTATAAATATATAAAATATATAAAACTCCTTAGTTCTTGATACCTGGTGAATAACCAGTGGTATACTATTTAACTAACCTTTGTGCCTCAAGTATCTGGTCTTGCACTGGGGGCAAGACTGATTCCCATCCTTCCTCTCATACTCGTAACACGGTCTGCAAACAGGAAATGCACAAACATTGCAAGCAATGAATGGCTCACCATCAGCAGTCTTGCCAACATTGTCACCGCAAATCTGGCAAACCTGACCTCCCAGATTCTTCATGGCCTTTGCCTAAGTTATCAAGTGAAAATATTCACAAACTTCAATAACCCAATACCATACGTTTCAAGAACTACACAGTATGATCATCCAATATAAAACCTATAACATGCCCCCGAAATAGAAAATTTAAGGACCGACAATTCATTACTTGTGATCAGAGATAAAAATTGTTTGAGCCCAAATGAACCTAATCAAGTAATCATATTCCCCAGTCTTCTTAGTAAAGAGGAAAAAATAAACTTACCCCAGTTCCGCCTTCTGAGTCCATTACCACCAGCTTTTATCATCCAACAAGGTGCTTCAGGTCTCAGCAGGTCCCACAAGTCTCGCAGCTAAAAGCTTCAATATGCCCCCAAAATGATAAAACCAGCTTTATATTTGTCAATTTCTTTTGTCAAGTAGCTCAGCTCAAAGCCTTCACGCCAATCAATAACTGAAAGAAAGAGAAGATAACGGAGAATCAGATGGTCTCCTTCAACAAGCATGTAGTAAATAGCTTTCGAAATGGATAAATTCAGTCATTAGTATTCTGTTTGGCTACCAAGAAAATGTAGGATAATCTGATCATCTTACAAAACAAAACGTGAAAATCCTTCACACTAACCAACCAAATTAGGTTTTAGTTACCTCGATTATGTCCAGTACAAAACAATCCGGAATTCAAATTGAAATCCCCTCAGTTTTGTCAACAGAGACAAAGGTAAAGTGCAGAACAAACAGTACTGACCTATCGCATCGATTTCCGAGAAATGAACCAAAATTCCAGTCAATCAGAGTCCGATCTCGCAGAAACGATAGTCAGGAGAGTGAAAATGAAGAGGCGCATTGATGAGGAAGGTGAGAGAGAGAGAGAGAGAGTGAAGCACAGTGTTGGTATATGGGAATGATGAAGATAATGAGAATAGAGAGTACGCGGAGACACAGCTGTAAAAACCGAAAGCGACGGAGCAACTACTACACAAACTCCTATGGCTATGCCTATGGAGTAACACAAGAAGCACCGACACCAAAAACTGCACCTTTTTTCTTCTTTCTTTCTTTCCCGAGAAGACAGGCACACAAGAAATGTATCGGACTTCACCGGTATTTTCTATCATTATTTATTTATTTTTACGCGAACATATTCAAAACGACAAAATGACATATCCATACGGAAGCGGATCTTTGCATGTATTCTAAATGTATATAAAATGTAGGTTGATGTGGCGCATTCTCAGCCACATAATCGTTCTTTCTCTCTTTAAAACTTGTATGAGTCATCTACTTTCAATGCAATGCAGTAGACATATGTTGTTGTGATTGTGGCACGTCAGCATACATGTAATATAGGTACATGCAATAATCATTTGCGTATTCATATTACTCATTTTGATTCACATTATTCTTATTAACAATATAATTCTCCTCTAAAAAAATATAATTCTCACTTAAAATTAAATCATTATCATTTTTAACTGTTTTATACTGTAACTTACATTTCAAAATTTTATAATTTTGTGCAGTGAACAAAAAATAACAAATTTTTATTTTCATTTATTCCAAAAAATCACATTATATAAAATGACATCTGAATATCATATCATCGAAACATAAAAAATTTAATCAAAGAACAAATAGCGAATATTTAATTCTTATTTGAGAAAATGAATAGTTGGAAAATTATAGAGAAAATACAACAATACTAAAGAAATGTTAATTTCCGCTCTAACATGTAAGTTTTTTGAAGGGAACATGTAAGTTAGTTTTATGTAGCTTATTTTTTGAATAATTAGTTTATTTTTTTAAAATTCTAAAATAAACACACGAAATTTATGTTGAGATGATAATTGAGTCAGTGGCTCGACATGTATGGACAAACAAAAAATATTACAAAAGTAAATGTACATTTTATTTCTATCTGTTTGAGTTCTGGGCAACTTTTCCCATGATATAAAGTATTGTATTTCCAAGTACAATAGCAAGATTGTTCTTTATTTGAAGAACAATATCAAGATTGTTTTTTTTTTTTTTTTTGAGTGGAAACATCTTATATTA
>JAYMTF010003659.1:0-14703 GCA_036897485.1 Pelargonium nanum | reverse complement strand
AATTACACTACTTGTCTCATTCACATATTTTATGAGGAAAAAAATGGCAATACTGTAAAGTTCCTTTCTGTAGACTGTAGAGAGTCTGTACTCACTGCACTGTATTGTTTTGTTTATTGCTATTTAAAAACACAAGAAACCCAAAATCACAAGCCACTGTGTGCTCTCTAACCCATCCTTCCAACGGACAAAAAAAGTTTGGCATCTCTTAAATATTTTTTGAATTATGTGATTATGGACTTTTCTTGTTCTATAAGTCATCCCCATTACAAACATTTTTTTTATAATCTCTAGTTACAATGTTACATGTTAGCGTAGGTTAAGTAATAACTAAATACAAAATGTTTCTTCTTTTAAAAAATAACGTTGTTGGATGTAAATTCAAACATCGAAAACTTTATATTTGATGGGCTTTCGCAAGAATCACAATAAAATTAGCTGTTTCGATCAAAATTGGTTTGGTTGTTAACAATGAAGTAGAAGAATCAATTTTATTTGCCAACAATTTAAGAGATTTTTGTAATGTCAAAATAAAGAATCAAGGTTAAATATTCAATAAGTTCAAAAACACACGTCCACTTAATTCAAAATAGGCGAATCCAACTCGTATAACCAAAACCCAGCCAATAAACCGATCCAATTCTTAAACAACTTAAAACAACAACCAAGACTGATCAAGCTCGGCAAAATTTATCATTGACCATACATAAACAACACCTAATATTAATGTTTTGTAACTAGACAAGTCTATCAATCGGGTAGTCAAATCAATGACCCAATTAACAAATCAACTCGACTCTCAATTCAATTATTACAACATTGTCCAAAAACCCAACTAATAAAAAAAATCAATTATAATAAACAGTTTGAAACGACAATCACGTACGATCTAATCCGATCAAACTAATAAAATTGATCAAAAAATGTAAACTCCGACAAACTAGTCAATTGGATCAGTTCGATCGATGACTCAATTAACAAATCAATTCAACTCTAAGCCAAATTTAATAAGAGAATTCAAGATTAAATTCATTTATTAAATACAAAAACAAAAACCGAAATCATTATTATATATATAAAACTCATGACCCTCTTTTGCTCTGCTTTATTCAAACACATATAAAATTACCCCACACACCCACAGAGCAAACACATTGATACATACATATCATCTGCAAATCTTTAAACACATTCTCTGTTTCTTTAATTCTCAAGGTCCTCACTATCTCTAGCTCTCTTTACTCCCCAAAAAAAAAAAAAAAAAAAAACTAAAAAACCAAGCCATGATCTCTCTGTTTCTTCCATGGAAATTTCAAGCATTTCCTCTGTTTTTGCTTCTTCTCCACCTCTCCCTCTTCGCCATTGAAGCAAAATCATCATCACCATCATCTTCTTCTTCGAATCTCTCTAAACATGACAGAATCGATCGCTTGCCGGGTCAGCCTCAAGTCGGGTTCAACCAGTATTCGGGTTATGTGACCGTTGATGCCAAGAAACAGAGAGCTCTGTTTTATTACTTTGTTGAAGCTGAGACTGACCCAGCTTTGAAGCCTCTGGTTCTCTGGCTCAATGGAGGTTTCTTTGATTTTTTCATGGCTAAAGTCTTTGAATTTATTGATGAATTAGTAAAAAAAATGTTTTTTTTCCTGGGTTTTTGAGAGATTGTGGTGTTGCAGGTCCTGGGTGTTCTTCGCTGGGAGTTGGGGCTTTTTCTGAGAATGGACCGTTTAGGCCTAGCGGAGAGGCTCTGGTTAGGAATGAGTATAGCTGGAACAGAGGTAATGTAAAGTTTTGAATTTTGAATGTGGAAACAAACAGTTTGGTTTTGTGATTCTTGACAGATGGGTAGCTTGAGAACAGCCCAAAAACTGTTTTTTAATTGAATTTTTTAGGTGGGTTAGTTTGTTTTGGTTCTCATTTGCAGAGATAATGTGAAGTTCAGAATTTGGAATTTGGAAATAAACAGTTTGATTTTGTGATTTTCTGAGGTTTTTGTCAAATGGGTAGCTTGAGAATTGCCCAAGAAGTGTTTTTTATTTGTGGGTTAGTTTGTTTGGTTCTAATGTAATGTAAAGTTTGGAACTTGGAAAACAAACAGTTCCTTTTTTTTTTTTTGAGGTTTTTGCCAAATGGGTAGCTTGAGAAAAGCCCAAGAACTGTTTTTTGTTTGAGAATTTTTAGTGGGTTAATTTGTATTGGTTCTCATCTGCAGAGGTAATGTGTAAAGTTAAGAATTTGGAAAGTGGAAACAAACACTTCAATTTTGTGATTTTTGTCAAATGGGTAGCTTGAGAACTGCCCAAGAAATGTTTTTCATTTGTGGGTTAATTTCTTTTGGTTCTCATTTGCAGAGGTTAAGTTAAGAATCTGGAAATAAACAATTCAATTTTGTGTTTTTCTGAGGTTTTTGTCAAATGGGTAGCTCGGGAACAGCCCAAGAACTGTTTTTTATTTGAATTTTTTGTGGGTTAGTTTCTTTTGGTTCTCACCAGCAGAGGTAAAGTTTAGAATTTGGAACTAAATAGTTCAATTTTCTGAGGTTTTTGCCAAATGGGTAGCTTGAGAACAGCTCAAAAACTGTTTTTTATTTGAAATTTTTATGTGGGTTGATTTGTTTGGATATCATTTGCAGAGGTAAAGTTTATAATTTGGAAACAAACAGTTCAATTTTCTGAGGTTTTTGCCAAATGGGCAGCTTGAGAACAGCTCAAAAACTGTTTTTTATCTGAAACTTTTTTGTGGGTTGATTTGTTTTGTTTTGGTTCTGATCTGCAGAAGCAAATATGTTGTATTTGGAGACACCAGTTGGAGTTGGGTTCTCTTATTCCTCAGATAGCTCCTCTTATGAGACTGTAAATGACAAGATCACAGGCATGTATTAAGCACTTTTTTTTTTAACCCCATTTGATTTTGTTGTCGTGTTTACAAAAGTTTCAACTTTTCAATGAATTCTGATACTATAGCCAGGGACAATTTGGTCTTCTTGCAAAAATGGTTTGTGAAATTCCCACAATACAGATACAGAAGCTTGTTCATTACTGGGGAGAGCTATGCTGGTATGGTATTTGTTATGTGTATGTTATGTAATACACATGTTTCTCAAAAACACATTCTCTAACCAAACCATTGCCACTGGATCTTTTAGGTCACTATGTTCCTCAACTGGCAGAGCTCATGCTTGAATTCAACAAAAAAACAAAACTTTTCAATTTGGAAGGCATTGCTGTGAGTATTAGTTCCATCCGGCAATTCGTGTTGTAACACGACACACGATACGAGCACAACTCAAAATTAGCGTGTTTGAGCTCACACATTTTTTAAACGTGACGTGTTCGTGTTGGAGAACCCAACACGTTGGTATGATCGTGCTTACGCGCACACTTAAGAGTATAATTGTATGTCGTGCAAAAAGTGTTGTGTCGTGTTCATGTCAAGACGGCCCATTTGGTTACTATGTTAAATGTGTCATGCTAGTGTTTTGTGTTCATAAATGTGTTGTGTTCGTGTTGAGTTGTGCAACACAGTCAATCTTCAGCACAACATGCACGCACGAATTGTCAGCTCTAGTATTAGTAATAAAAAAGTCCCAACCTTTTTCATGTGTTTCAACTCAAACTATTGTTCTAACTAATGGGTTCTTTGCAGCTTGGCAATCCGGTTTTGGAATTTGCCACTGATTTGAACTCAAGGGCTGAGTTTTTCTGGTCTCATGGTTTGATATCAGATTCAACGTACACAATGTTCACTTCTAGTTGCAACTATTCGCGCTACGTGAGTGAATATTATAGGGGCAATGTTTCTTCCAATTGTTCGAGGGTGATGAATCAAGTGACCAAAGAAACCAGCAAATTTGTCGATAAGTACGATGTTACTCTTGATGTTTGTATACCATCTGTGCTCTCTCAGTCCAAAGTACTCAAACCTCAAGTGAGTGCCAAAAACAAAGTTTTGTGCACTAGTAGTAGCTTATATATCATTCTTTGATTTTTCGGTTTTAGGTTGTTTTCAAGAATCTAATTATGCCAGTTTTGTTTGTCCAGCAGCAAGTTCCGGAGACTGTAGATGTTTGCGTAGAGGATAAGACGGTCACTTATTTGAACCGGCGTGATGTCCAGAAGGCTCTCCATGCCCGTCTTGTTGGAGTTAGAAGATGGGATGTTTGCAGCAAGTAAGAAAACCTAATTTGCTATGTTTTGTTATAGAATGAAATGTAGAAACCCTACTTTCGTAGATTATAGCACTGAACCAACATGTTTGACACAACGTGATCAACACGTTAGTATGATTAATTTTGGATTCTCCAACACGAACACAACACAGTTACAAAATGTGTGAGAACAAACACGCTAATTCTGTGTCGTGTCACAACACTAATTGCTAGCTATAAAAGAAATCATGCTTAAGTATCAAACGAGAAAGAACATTAGACAAACATGTTTGAACCTTCTTTAATTTGTTCAAAATTTCTTGCATTGTTGACCTCTTTTGTTTTTTATTTTTCTTTTCTACATAGCATCTTAGATTACGAGTTGCTTGACATAGAGATACCAACAATCACCATTGTTGCTAATCTCGTAAAATCTGGAATCCCAGTATTGGTTTACAGGTACATTCCATCGCCTTGTTCTTACTTTAGCTAACGTTTCAAGACTTTTCAATCATTGTGTCGTTGAGTTTGTGTTTTGTAATTGACTTGCAGTGGAGATCAAGATTCTGTAATCCCATTAACTGGAAGCCGAACATTAGTTCATGGTTTAGCAGAAAAGTTGGGGCTTAACTCTACTGTGCCTTATAGAGTATGGTTTGAGGGACAACAGGTGAGTCTTGTTACGAGTTTGGTTCTTACAGCTCTAGTTTTTTCTTTCAAGTTAAAGATTGAACTAATATCTAACATAAGTTAACGTCGGGGACCATTTTGTTCGGTTTTCAATAACTTGGAGACCAACTTAGCGTAAAATTAGTTTGGCAACTAAACTAGTTAAGCCTATAGTATTTCCCAATCTTAATGTTATTAAAAAACATGAAACTGATGAAGATTTGGATGTTTTTGTTGCCTTTGAGGTTGGTGGATGGACTCAAGTGTATGGCAACATTCTGTCCTTTGCCACCATAAGAGGAGCGTCCCACGAGGCGCCATTTTCGCAACCCGAGAGATCGCTTGCGCTGTTCAAGGCATTTTTGCTAGGCCGGCCTCTACCGGAAGCATTCTGATCAGTTCCGGCATCTGATAAAAAGATTCAGAATTGTAAGTTTGATTGGTAAAGGCAGTTTCAAGTCACATTTTAATGAAAAGAAAGTGCATTTGTTGGTTTGTTTGTTTGTTTGGTTGAGTCTGTCAAATTCTGCAGAATGTAGAGGAATTTTGTGTAAAGATCTAATGAAAAGAAAGAGAATGTTTTTTTTTTCTCCTCTTTTGTTGTTTTTGTTTTTAAGTGTCAACTTTTTTGGGAGCGTTTTATAAGAGAAATCATGAACTGAGTGCACATAATTCGAAAACGAGCAGTTATTTGATAAGTTAGTGACTGAAATCGATCTTTTAGCTTAAAGAAGCTTTCGGGTAACTTTAGCTTAAAGTCGAGATTACTACATTTCCTGAACAATTTCAATTTGTACAACTTTTGCGCATTAATATTTGGCTTAAAGTCGAGATTACTAAACAAGTATCAACGACAATTAGACCGTTTTCATCTGATGCAAGGTCAATATTAACAAAATGAACTAAAAATAAGGGTGTTAATCGATTGGGGAACAGATCAGACCTAAACGAGTTCAGAAAAGTTCTTGGTGTCATTTGTTTCGAAAATAAATTCTGAAAAATTTACGTGTATTAAGTGACAAGTTCATGAGAGTCATCTGCGATCATAAATATCCCTACTTAAAAAATTGGAAAAAGGTTAAGACCGGACCAAAGTACTTTACAATAGACCGAGCCGAATCTATTTGGTCCGGTCCCATTCCAACCCAATCATGAACACCCCTGCCTACAAATATATCAAGTATTCATCAGACCATGCACTCATGAACTAAAATGGAGAAGAGATGCCACAAAAATATAGCCAACTCTTTAACCTTTTTTCATTCAATAACAATGTCAATAGTTCACACACAAATGTATCAAGAATTCTCAACAGAGCCTTTTGAGCACTGAGAAACTATAACAGGAGCTTTAACCTGCATTTTCAAACAATTGAACTGCAAAGCTAATATGGGTTTTGATAACATTACAGAAATGCTGAGGTTTCTTCCATAAGCTGCGAGCTCGGCGTTCGCAGAGTCCAAAGTACTGAAACTTTGTTCTTCCGGAGATTGGTCCTCGTCAAGATTCCATCTTGAAGGCCCTGATATTGTGGCCGGCTTCACTGCACGAACCCTGTACCGAGTTTAATCAGGAAGGATGTTGTAAAATCTACAAACACTGGACCTGACAATTTGGACCCGAACCGGTTGGATTTTTGCAGGTTCTGGTCGCATAAAATGGATCCCGATTACTTTTCAGGCCGGGTGTGTTATGGGAAAGTTGCAGGATGTGTTAGGCAAACCTGCACTCACCCGCACATTTTATATGTAAAACCCGCAACCCGACCAACAGTCCTAAACCTGCACCTTTTGCGGGTTGGGGTTGGGTTAGGTCTATTCAACCTTAACCCGAGAAAACCCAAATTTCCAGCTCTAGTTGTAAGATCTACTAACATGAATAAAGTTTTAGAATATTTGAACGGCAAAAGCAATTTTGTAACAGACCTGCACTCAATCTGGCAAGAGTATTTGAGAAGTTTTGGGTTATATTCTGTACAGCCACTGCAGTTTTGTGGTTTGATGAATCAGTTGTGAGAAAATTAATAAGGATTCATTGTGCACAAACCACATGGTGGAAAGAAACTTACCTGAAACTTGGAAGTGACATCTTGATAGCTGGACCCATCCACTTGTTTACTGCATAACCAAGCTCGTGTTTAGAGAAATGCATAGTAAAGATCAAATAAAGGTAGGATCAGAGAAAGGTAAGTAATGTTCTCTCCATCATATAGTATGATTGTCATGATTAACGAAATCTAGACACCTGAAACCCGACCTGCATTTATATGGGTTCGGGTCGCACGACATAGACAAGATTAGTTTTGGGGTCGGGTTGGGTCAGGCAACCGACACATCTGCTCTAAAACCCGCACCTTTTGCCGTTTGGGTTCGGACTTTTCAATCTGAACCCAAAATAAATGACCCGAAACCCGAATTGTCAGATCTAGCAAAATCGCATGATAAACCTAGCAAACTTTAGGGACTTAAGATGATTTAGAAGCAATCTGAAAGAAGCAAACAAGAAGGCCACATTCTTGTTCTCTGGTAATAGATATGCAAGAAGTAAAGCCAGAACATAACCCAAAAATCACATAAAACTTGAAAACAGAAATCAATTTCCAATTGGCGAGAGTAGCTTCACAAAACATGAAAGAAATCGAAGTCGGGGTTGTTGGATCAGATTGTCCATTTAAGGGGTTAATTTGTTCACAAATGAAAATAAATAGTTCGAAAAAAGAACAATCTTGAAGACTACATTGGCCTACGAGTGAGAGAGTTTAGCCAATACTCACTGGCAGTTGTAAGGTTGACACTGCATATATCTGCTACTTCATGACCATTGATTTCAGTCACTTTAAGATCCATATTTTCCTGTGAATTGTGCAAACTAGCACCCATACCAATCATGTTCAGGAAACCAGAAAATTTACCCGATCGTTTTGGAATTGCTGTAACTGTCTGTTATAGAAACACGTCACATAACACCAACTGTAAATCTCCACAAATTTTCAATAGCTTGGAAATGTAACATTATTGATTCAAGTGCAATCTGATCCACCTTCAATAAGTTTTGTTACTATTGGATCTATGTACCTACTCTGTGGCATAGCATGAAGATGGCCAAATAATAGAAAAGGGGTGGTTCAGAGAGGCTATTTAGTATTTCCTTTACTTGAACACGTGACCTCAAGATCACAAGGCAACAACCTTACTGTTGCGCCACGGCTCATGCTCAGAAGATAGCCAAATGTGGTTAAAAAAATAAATTGGATAAAAAAGATCTTTCGATTCTAAAGAAGTATGTACATCAGCTGGTCCAAACAGAACAACCCACATTCCTACACTAAAATACAACATAATATAGCATAAACAGTGATAATAAATTGCACTTACAGTTAATGGCGTGCGTACCTTAGAAAATCTGGCAACCTGACTCGGGAGTCCCACATACTGCAAGATTGAATGTACAATAAATTAAATTTTATTTTTAGTAATGAAGAAATTATGACTAGTTCGTACAATAGCTGATGATTTTTTTTTTTTTTCAGTTGTATCTTAGAAGTAAAAAGGTTCATCGAAGAAGGTAAGGAGTCTCAAGGAGCAAGCTTCCCACCTTTCGTCCATGATCGCAGGCTTCATTACTGTTCACAAGCACCCGAGCAGCCCATCTGATACAAAATGAATTTAGTCTGTCTGCTGAAGAACAGTTTACTAGTAGTATTATTATAGATTAATTGATGTTTCAGGAGGGAAATAATTTGTCTAGGTGGTTTCTAAGGGAATATATTTGGTTTGGTGGTTTCTGTGGGGAGTGAAGTTGTCTAGGTGGTTTCTAAGATTCATGAACCTGACACAGTGTCACCCATATTAAACAACAACAACTTGACAAGTTGCTAAAAAGCCACTTGTAGTAAACATATCCATGAAAAAAACACGAGTGTATAAAAATGGAATGATTCCTATATATAATAGTTTAGCAAACACTAACCAGACAATTTAGCTACAATCTTAACAAACCCATTTTAGGTCATAAAGTTGAACGAGCTAGTCCTGAGTGGTGCGTGTCTCAACTTCTTTTGTTTAAACCTAGATATCAGGATTCAGGACTGCCATTAGTATCCATCAAAATCATATGCATTAGATACAATCTTTGTTTGTTATGGTATAGAACATTACGATTATCAAGTACTTTCTCTAACAATTAGCTGCTATACTTTTTTTTTATTCCTTTGAAAAGATGAGAAACATACGCGCAAGATGTTGGAGGGTTCCACACAAGTCCAGCGATCACTACAAGCTGAGATGAACAATAAAGTAATTATGTTAGTCAGCTATTGGTTCAAGAACATGTTCAAGGTAATCAGTATTTCCAGCATGTGATTTTGCTTCTACGATGGTATCAAAGCTCGGTTGATCTAGAGGTCACAAGTGCGAGTTTGCCAGCTCGATTATTAAGATATGTTTAAAGCGATCATGGCTCATGGGTATGCATGTGAGAATGTGTGTTAAGAGTGTAGATATAATATTGGACTTTCAACTGTCAACTTAAGGTTTAGTTTTGTTGGTTCTCTACAGCTACCAAAAGAACTTTTAAAAGCAAATAGTTTCAGAAAAGAATATATAAAAAACCTCATCAAAGACTCCAGCAGGACTGTCATCATAGTTGGCAAGAAAGAAGCCACCGAGAGTATATCTGAAAGGTAAAATTTATGCTTTTCAGGAAAACGGGATATGAATTTCCCATATAAACCAAACACGCTCACCCAATCATACAATAATTTCAGTAAACATGATTACCCAAAAGCTTCAACTAGTTTAAGTTCCTTTGGGATGATTGCTCGAACAGTTTCTGCTTTCACAAGATGAAGTTGGTACAATGCACTAGTAAGAAAGAAACACCAGATTAAGTCGTCAACAAAATAACTTCACTCATGTTTTGTGCAAGTAGAGTGACTAAGTTACTACTCAAAAGCATGAACAAAAAAGCATAACTCGGTGAAAAATACTTGCCTGCCCTTGAACATCCATGGTGGCTTGCTGTAACCTGATGACCGTTTGGTTTCTTCAACCTCCATGGATTTGAGATTGGCTTGAATGGAGGAGCTAAACTCAAGTGTTTTGAACACTGCCCACCAAAGGATGCCTGTTGCAAAATAACAAGCATATCAACATCGTTCTATCATCCTTGGCATCACAGAAAGTTCCCTATGGGAGAAATTTTTTAAAGCAACAAAGAGGCAGCGTAATGCAAGTTGGCTGGACTAAGAATAGAAAATTCAGGTCAACTATATGCAACTGTAGGAAAATGTATGCTCAGTTATTAGTTAAAGATCCTAACTGTTGTACTTGGCCTTACAGAAAAATCCCCACGAAAGAAATCTTTAAATCAACCGAGAGGCAGTGTTGTGCAAGTTGGCTGGACTGAGAATAGAAAATTCATGTCAATTATATGCAACTGTGGAAAATGTGACCGCAGTTATTACGATCCATTGCCATTTACCACTGAATTTGGGAATGCTGGCGCTGATAACAGAGGGATGAAACTATAAACCCAAACAAGGGGCTTTAAAGAAACAGGGATTTAACTCAACAAAGAAACAACAAAACTGGCCTCTCTCGGAAAATGAGTCTTCTCCTGCACTATGTGCAGCAAGTGGTTTTGACTTTTGAGCTGCTTTTATTTAAAGGATCTTTCTAGACTATTCTTTCTTTTTCTGGGTTCATTTAAGATTGCAATTAAACAGGAAGCATACAGAAAAATCAAGTACTCCTTACATTAGCTTGTTCCATAATTTCACAGACACATGGAACTCCACAACACCAAAATGCTTTAACATTAACATAAGAAATCAACATGCCAAGAATCTGGAGTTGTCGAAAAACTAACAGAATCAAGAGTCAAAGGCAACCAAGAAAACAACATGCAGCAACAGAAACCGTAAGGAAAAGACAAAATTCACCTCAAGCAATTAACAAACCAACTGCAGCTGAACCCAGGAAAAGCCCAGTTCTCAAAAGTCTCTGAGAAGAAGGAAAAGTTGAAATTTTCAGCTAAAAATCTCAAGAAAAAAAAAAGAAATGAGACTAAAAAAAGAGCAAAGCATATATGGTTAAGTAACAAGTAATATGAGTTAGTGAAAGTGAAAGTTACTGAATTCAAGAGGGGAGAGAGAGAGAGGGAGGGAGGAACCGACACAGTGGGCTGCTGGTAAGCAAAGACATCAGCAGCAGTACATGAAGTGGATAGGCTTTATCCAACCATCGCATGAGCTTTTATTTGGCGCCAACTGAAAATAACATTACCAGACCCCAATCATATGACTGATCGTTACAATACTACACCCTTTCAATTTTTCTTCCTCAATTATGTTTATTTAGATATATGATTTATGTTACAAATAACTATAATAGGGTCAAAAACAAGGTTGCTAGAATCCAAGTCTTTTTTTACTATTATTTACTTTCAATAAAATTTATAAAATTATGCCTCCATCATAACACACCTTTAGAATATTCGCAACAATTATGGGACAGAAGTCCTAATTAGTTCACATCTAATAAATGAAAAACAAATTTCACTAACTATCAATATTGCAGACATTTTTGCCCATAAAAATGTTTATAATGCACATATATATATATATATATATATGTATGTATATCATGTAGGATTGAAATTAAACTCTTGCCTAATTCGTAGTAGTAATACTAGAAATGGGTTTTGGCTGAATTGTAGTGATATTCAGGTTGAAAAGGTTTGAGGGAGAGATAATGATAAAATTTAGCTGGGATTTAAATGCTATAAAGTTACCAACACCATTTTCATGAACAAAATTGGGAATTTGAACCAGTCTGGTGTATGAGATTCAAAAGTGATTAAGAAAAATGGCCATAATATATTCCATTATCTGTTTAATTAATTAAGAGTCACTTTTATATGAAAGTTTAAGGAAGGTTCCTATTCATCATGGTGACAGATGACATGCTGGAATGGACCACACCCCATACAAAGTTCAGAAAAAAATAAAATAAGAGAGAGAGAGAGAGAGTAGCTCATACTCACACACATGAAATCTCCAGATTCTTATTTCCAAGACTTTAGATGAGATGCACACGTGTCAGCTCATGGAGCTGAGCTTTTTCCAATGTACATTTTGTACTTTAAGTCCACTAAAATATAGCATGATAAGAAAATGATGAGATTACTTGTGAGTGCACAATCTGACCATAACACGGGATCAATGTGTCGTGCTGCCATTGGTGGGTTCACTTGTCTTCTTCTCCACACAGAAAGAAACAAATGGAAGCAAAACAAGAAGTGTCAATGTCACTTGCGCGTGCAGCCACAACCCTTTGTGGCAAGCAAACCAACCCCACATCTTTGACCAGAATTGCATAACCCCACACCTGGAGGCTGGAGCTACCCAGCACAAGGAATGAGTGCACAATGCACTCCACAATTCGCCACAATCACCAGCAACCATTGCAAGAACATTCTCCTGACTTGAAGTGATGGAATCTGCTGGTGTCTCTAACAACAATCTCTCGGCCTGTGATCATGGAGACATGTTTTGCGAAGTCATGGCAGTGTTTGCATCCTCTGAAGTTCTTGAAAACTCGGATTGGGGCATTACTTGGTGTTGATATGAGTTCAAATGCTATGGCGAGTTTCTCACTATGCTCAAGAAGCTGTCCTTTTACATCTTCTTCGATTAGGGTGGCATTTTCTTCATCTTGTGTGACTGAAAAGTTCAACTCCTTCAACTTCGAGTAGATTTCTTCGGATTGAGGATGCTCCCTATCTCCCACTTTAAACCAGTGAATTTTACCCTTTACACTAACCCAGCTGCAATTGAGCTCCTTTTCCAAATTCCTTTCGGCCATCATTTTTCTAACCCGGGACACTTCTTCCCAATTCCCAGATGATGTATGCAAGTTAAACAAGAGGACATAAGCTGAAGTATCATTTGGGTCCAATTGGAGGAGGTTCTCTGCTGCAATTTTTCCTAGCTGAAGGTTATGACGGGTCCAGCATCCACCTAAAAAGCTTTTCCAACTCGTAACACCGGGTTCAAATGGCATAGTCTTTATAAGCTCAAGTGCCTCATCTAATAGCCCGGCACGAGAATATATATCGATCATACAGTCATAGTGATCGATTGTTGGGTTCACACCATACTCACTCTTCATCGAGTCCAAATACTTCTTTCCCTCTGTGACTAAACCAGCATGGCTACAAGCTACTAAAATTGCAATAAATGTAACTTCATTTGGCCTTACACCACAACTCATCATTACCCTGAAAAGACATAGAGCTTCATTGGCATCCCCGTGGTAAGCATAACCCGAGATAATAGCAGTCCAGGCCACAATGTCGGGTTTATCTATTGACTCAAATGCCCGCCGTGCATATTCTAACATACCACATTTGGAGTACATAGTAATGAGTGCAGTTTCTCCATGTAAGGAACAAACCAACCCTCTTTTTATTGCATCAGCATGAGCTTGAGTACCCATATTTAGATCTGCAAGTGCGGAACATGCTAGAAAAATGCTGGTAAATATGAAGGAATTCGAAATGGTGCCTTCACTTCTCAAAGATTTAAAACTTTTGAGAGCCTTTTCTACGTCACCAATTTGGTAGTAGCCAGAGATTATAGCACTCCACGACACATCATTTGGTCCAGATATCCTCTCAAAGGAACGACAAGCAGATTCAAGATTCGCGCATTTGGCATAAAAGTCCACAAGAGGAGTTCCAACTGAAACTTTGGATTCCCACCCGAGTTTCGCAATGTAACAATGAATTTGCTTTCCTGTATTCAAGCCCTTCAAACTAGCGCACGCCTTGAGAACAATTGAGAATACGAACTCATCGGGTTCAATCCCTTCTCTCAACATCTCAGCAAACAATACCAAAACATCCTCCTCTCTCTTGAATCGAGTGTATCCCACCATCATTCCTGTCCAAGCCACGACATCCTTTTTAGCCATCTTATCGAAAACGAGCTTTGCACCATCTAACCATCCACACTTGACATACATGTTAGCAATGGCGGATTCAATCTCAGCACTGCTCCCTAACCCACTTCTTATCACATGACAATGTAGTTGTTTTCCAAGTTCCAAACAAGAATGGCCAACCAAAGAACCCAACAGGTTCAAATATATAGCCCGATTCGGTCTCATCCCTGAGTCCTCCATATGCGAAAACAACCTACAAGCTTCATTCAAAAGCCCACCTCGCGCATAAGCCGAGATCATCACAACCCAAGATGCCAAACTCCTCTCAGGCATTTCATCGAACACCTTACGTGCATCCACGAAACACCCACACTCCAAATACATCCGGAGGACACAACCCTCGAGAAACCCAGATGGATTCTCCTCCTCCTCCAGAGCTCTTCGCAACAAATCGTGAATCGCTCTTCCATGGTACGAAGATTTCAACTTCCCGCACGAATCAAGCAAGCATTGGTACGTGCGAGGTCTGACAGAAACACCCGCCATTTCTAGTTCTTTTAGAAACTCCAGAGCTTCCCTGAGCCTGCCCTGCTTCGACAGAGACACCAAGTGTAGATTCTCGACGCGGCCTTGTTGAATCTCTGGGATTTTTAGCGAAGAAGAAGACGAAGATTTTAGAGACACCCATGAAGGAATTTGAGAGAAATTTGCAAACTTTGGGGTTGGGATTTTGTCTTGAGCCCATACCCGTAAACAACGTGAAGGTGGAGAAGAAACAGTGGCTAAAATCACCATTAATTCAAATCAGAAGTTCCTGAGCTTCTCTGCTACGAATGAGCCAAGGCATGAGCGTCACCTGCTCGGTGCGAGCTCTGGTTCACGGTGTAGTTGCTGAGAGTGAGACCTTGCGGTTCCTCAACATTCTGGGTTTTAAAAAAAGGG
>JAYMTF010003658.1:0-14706 GCA_036897485.1 Pelargonium nanum | reverse complement strand
GTTATTGGAAAAAACTTGACATTTAGAAAGGAAAAGTTGACATTTTTAGAACAAAAGTTGGTTGTTCTTATAAAAAGGTTGACCTTTTTAGTATATATGCTGATTGTTCTTAGCAAAAATTTGACATTTTTAGTCCAAAGGTTGATTGTTCTTATATAAAGGTTGAGTTTTTTAATGCAAAGGTAGATAGAACATAAACTGAGTTTTAGAACAATTTTAATAGTGACGTGATCCAAATATTGTTTAACATAGTCACAAAACAATTTTTTGTTCTTGTATATTAATATTTATATGCATGTACATTTTGGTCATTTTACTTATAACATCAATGTGTGAGAAAATAGAAATCAAAATATTAATAGTAACATGATTCAAATATTATTTTTAACATTAATATTTCAAGGCTCATTTGTCTTAAATAAATTTTACATTTCTAGTGTCCAATTACTTTCTTTTTTTGTTACAGCTCATCATCGTACACACATTTGACGTAGGAAAAGATCACGAGTCAAAAATTGTGGCACTGACCTTCACAGCCAATGTCTAGTACAGTACTTTTCATAATTGCATCACTTTTTTTAGTTTTTTTCTTTTCTCTTCCTATTTTTATCATCTTCATTTAGAGAGAGAAAATCATATCTTATTTGTGGCCAGTTTGTAATTCGTACAAAGGGACAAAAAATTTAATCAACCAAACATTCGTAGTCAAAAGAAGAGGGAGTAATATATTATTTTGATGCAATTATTTGCTATCTGCGACTTTCAAGACTAAAGGTCGCAGATAGTAAATTGTGGTCGTTTTCGTTAAGAAAGCAAGTTTTGAGTTGTTGAGATTTTTTGTAGTGCTGCGGCGGAAATTCGAGATTGATATTTTTTATTGATGTGCGCGTAGGGCAACATGAGTTGGTTGCAGTAAAGGAGAAAGTGACTTGAAAGATGATGTTTTGACTAGAGTCATCAGATCAACCTTCGAGTTTGTTGTCGAATCAGATGACATATCCTATGGCTGCAAGGGGCCGTTGGCAAAACTATCCACGTGATCGCCTTGAACTCAAAGTGCAATCGTTGTCAGCTGTTCGTACTTTTAGGCTGGAGAGGATAATTTCAGTGCTTTCAACTTGATAATTTAGGCTGATGGGGAGGATTCCAATGCATTTGGTTTGATTATTCGCGATATTTTAGCCATTGTGGCTCAGTTTGGTTATGTCAATTTTTTATTTTCGGGTTGATATGTGAACCGAGTGGCCCACAATTTAGTTAAATTTTCAATTTTTTTGTCAAACTTCTCTACGTGGATTAATTTTCAGGCCCTCGTTTTATATCGTCTTGTTATCGTTTTGATTTGAATTAATATATTATTAGTTTTTGCATTAAAAAATTACATTCATAATAAAAATAATAATTTGTAGTATAAAAATAAAAAATAAAAATTGGGTGACGTGGCATTAGAACAGTCGAAACATGATTATTCTGAACTAAAACAATGCAACCAATCGGATAAAACCAAACACCAACCATCCCTTTCCGTGGCTTTTGGTTCCGTCCGTATGTAACCACGTGACACTGATTTTTTCTGTTCGGTTCCACCGCTTTTCTTATTTCTTCACTCGCCCCCGTACTTTCTACTATTTCTTTTATCTTCCCGAGATTCGTGTTCCATTTTCATTTTAGCCCCTAAACAGAACACAACACCAAGGTATCAAACAATCCACAATGTGTGTTAATAAGATAAGCTCGAATTTGCATAGGATTCTAGTTTTGGTGGATCTATAATACATTCGACATTACAAAAACACACAAATTGCATCAATTGTAAGATCTATTTTTGGGCATTGCCATTATTCAATATTGTTAAGCACGTGTGGTGTGTCTTTCACACCATAACTCCACATTATTTTAAGCTACTAAATTTTGACTTTTTTTTTGTTGGTTCAACCACTACCTTTTTAGTGTGACATTGAGCTAGAAACTGAAAATGGTCCATACATCTTTTTAGGTATTTATTTTGTTTGTTTTGAATGATGCATACAAACTAGTTAATGTAGTTACTCATTTTGTTTAATGGTGTGCATTAGTTGGGACTAGACTGTATTTAATTTTGAGATTTTTTCGTAAGATCAAATCGTAGTTCAATCTTAGAGAAAATCGAAGAAAATAAGTTTTAGTATGGATTGGGAATTGGAACATTGCATTTTTTTAAAGAAAAAATAGTAGAAAAAAATGAATAATAAATAATAGAGAAAATTGGGTAAAATGTGTTTATAGTTTTGAGAAGATAATTATATAAAATAATATATAAATATTTTGCTCCAGATTAAATTTGAATTATGCGAGATCAAATAGGCTTGAATTGGTCCATATATTCATTCCATAATAATTATACCATCTAGGTGGAATAGCTAGATCACTGAACGACACTGAGGAACTTGCAAGATATAACTAAGGTCGGCTAATACACAAACCTAATGGACAGTAAACTCTTTTCTAAAACTTCATAAGAGATTTAAAGATTTATTCCATATACATAGAAAAGAGCACGTCACATAGCTGGTAAATGTTGAATAATAGATGTAGAAGTGAATAAGTACTTTACTATATATAAATATTCATACATATACTATAATAATTTTGTACACATTCAATACTATATTATGAGCAAATAGTACTGAGTTGTAAAGAGGTGGCTAAGTTAAGTATTAGAGGGGGGAATCGTGTTTTACAGGATTAAGTGCCGAGGAAGAGCAAGAGACCGTATTTGGTCATTAGAAGAGTTTGTGCAGCATCAAAATCCAATTTTATCAGACAAAAAATTTAAGAAATTAAAAGCCGGTTTTATCTCAATCTTACTCGTCCAACCAACATATTCATTTCAATTATGAATTCTATCCCCCACACTATGAAATTTGAGTTCATGATTCAACTGAAGTATCACGATGTTTGCACTATTTAGTTGGCAATCAAACACTATTACAACACACCTAAACTCAACATCCTTAGGTGCTCAGGGTTGTGCACAAACGTCTATACCAATCGCCATGGTCACATGTATACTTTTAATCCTGCTAAGTACACGCGTCTTCAATTTTATGCTATAGAAGGTAAGATTTTATAATACATTAACAATGCAGGTAGTAAATAAAATATGTAAGAAAGTTGGAGTCAAAGATTAATTTGAAATTATGGATGTCCTTCTTAGCAATTTAGTTCCCGCCTATCAAGTGAAACAACAGTAAATTAAAACTGGAGCTGTTCTGAGCAGCATCTCTTTGCACTCTGCAGTCTGCACCATTTGTCTTCTTCTCAATGACAGTAAATTAAATTCAACTAATTTTCATGGCTCTTTCTTTTTTAATACAGTAAATTTATGAAATTATTGATTCAAAGTTTCATAGAACTGCATTATTATCATTTCTCAGGAACTCATACGGTGAGTTATAAATATTCATAATGATTTACTTACTTTACACTACATTGTTCAATTGTATAATTAAGCAAAAGTTCTTTGTTAAATATGAAAAGTTGGTGACATAACACGTGCGCTAATCTCCATTCAAGTCAAGAAGATGCACATGGGCGTCAAAACCCTCTCCACATAACTGAAGTTATACCACGCTTATACTAATTTTCCTCAGAGTCAGAAGGCAGCTTATCTTTGCCCTCCTAGTTTGGACTCATTCCCATTTTCTTGGACTCAAACTCAATACCTCATCCTTAGGTTGAACTATAACAATCTCTACCAAAATTTCAACAATGAACTACAATATAGTGGTTTGGGATTTCACTACTAAAATGTACATCCTTGTTAGTAGAGTTTCAGTACTCATTTTATCTTATATTTTACCAATGTGTGACACTTTTTGTCACCACTTTAACATGCACTTTGTTAAAGGTGGCAGTTTTGCGGATCGAGTTGGATTCGAGTTTCTATCCAAACCCGACCCGAAAGGGCTGATCATGGTTTATTTAGAATTCGAGTCTTGGATTAGACAGAGTTTCACTTTTAGGCATAAAATGTGCAAAATTGTGCGGATTTGCTCGTTCGGATTCAGTATGCCCTGGAAATTTACAAAATTTACAAGACAAATTTGACTCAAAAATTGGTCGAGCAGAGTCGAATCTTGTTAGAGACGAATCGAATTTTGAACTCCCATACGAATTTGGGTCTAAATTGCTAACTCTAAGCTCTCATTGGTTCAACTTCTATTGTAGAGATAGATTTAACATAAACTATACTCATGTGCTAAAATGCCATACATTGAAGTCTAGGCAACTCAGTTATTTTTGAAGTACATGAACAATTATTGAACGATAAATAATGTTGTAATGAGAGGGACAATAATTGATGATCCGCAAGAAAATAATTAAGCAGAGCACGCGGTTGAATGAGGAAAAAAGAGGAAGAAGATGGAGATGGTGATGGTGATGGTGATGGTGATGGTGATGGTGATGAGTGATAATGGCCGCTCTGCTACTACTACGTACATGATTGCTTGTAGTTGTGGCCCATCTCCGAACCATCTAATTTCTGTGCTTTTATTGTTATTAACTCAATTAAATGTTGGTCCCTAGCTCTCTGATTATTATATATATATGTGGAATGTGGTTACCACTTTTCATAGCCGTTTTTATTAATTGATTCTTGTTATAGATTTGGTAGGTGTCAAGCTATGTATGTACTACAATATTTCCTAGTCACATGGGATTCATTTGATTGCTCCTTAGTTTGAAAACATAGAAGCAAATGGAATATTGTACCATGGATTTCACTATTCAAGTTTTGGATCAAATTTAGTAGAGTTGAAAAGATTTAAGTTAAGTAAGCAACTTGACGCATGCTTCCGCTTTAATTACATGTTAAATATATGTAAGTCACGTGTTATAATGTGATGGCGGAAAGTGGATGATATCCAAATTTTTTGGGCAATTTTGGTTTTCAGGGGATGAGGTAGTGGGTCCCATCTTGTGTCAGTTGTAATAGACGGGTATGATTCAATTTCAAAGGTACATACATTTGACGTATATATATGGTGGTTGCATGCATGAATCATCTCCATTGACTTAATCTCAATTTTAAAGAAATGTAGGTTGCGGATTTCAAAACAAACTTGAATAGTGTCGTTGTGTCATTGTGTGCAGAGAGTTGGTTGTTGCACAAAACAACACTTCACATTTGACAAAACAATGGTTTAGACATTTTATCGAGAACATGTAAAAGATGAATAATCAAATAATAAACAAACAATCGACGGAAAAGATAACACACAATATTTATGCGGTTCGATCTAATTGCATTTGCCCACGAGTTGAACTTGAAATATCGTATTGAACAAAGTCACATAGCTTGATTCGTACGATGAAAACCCTCACACAATATATAAGTCTTACTGCCACTCGTTTTTATGCATGCTCCTCAAATATACGATATTCTAACTTTTTTCTCCCTCCGATTGTTGTTTCTCACACATGTTAGGTTACGAAGGACAAACTTCTTTCGTACTCTTGTCTAAAACACACACAATAGAAAGAAAAAAGAGAGAAATAAGACTTGTGCGGTGAAGTCGCATGACCATCCAGAGGGTACAACCGCTCAAGCTAAACAAATAGTGCTTACAGCCGTTTTCAATTCCACTTACACGATCGTTCAAATTCTATGTGTCTCGAACTCGTCTTTACATGGTCATCATCTTTCATCAATCTCCATACACAACAATATGCCGGTAGACAAAATAAAAAGCACAATTGACTATCACGAAACAAGAAATAGTATAGAACAACTAAAGGCAATTCAATGATATATACTTGACCGACATCAAATCTTAACAAGTAACCTTTAGGTGTAAAAGTGTTTAGAAGAATGAGTAAATAATTAAGATTATGATATGCAATGATAAGGGAAGCACCAAAGCTGGTTGCTTTAAATTAACTTCATTCCATTTCCAAAGATAAATAAAGTAATTGTAGTCAAAATCCAAATACAGATCCAAATCAAACGGAACAGCAAATAATATGAAAGAGACAGTGAGAATATTGACGAAATGTAGAACGCAACGGAAGTGTGTCGTTTTCACTGGCATGTCTTGTCGTTTAGGGCCCGCCCAATAGAGGTGAAATGCAAGTGACAACTCAGTAATAACTTCTCGCTTGTCTTTAATTCAAGTCTGCAAATGTAACTATACGTATAGTATAATCATATAATGCATGAGAGAGATAGAGACCTAACAAAGGAGATGTATTGAATTCAAGGGTATACATGGTAATTCGCCTTTAGATTTAAGATTTAAGATTTTGACTTCGGTTTAAAATGTCTAATATATAAAGACGATAATTTGGACTTGAATATGCAAATGCTCGAAATTTGATTCAATTTTAACTCTATCTGATCCAACCAACTTTTGGGTTGATTTAGGTTTGTCTTCTAAATTTTCGAGTATGACCAAATTGGATGAATCCGCACATTTTATGCTTAAAGCATAAAATCCAACTCAATCCAACCCGAGACCCAAAGCCCTTTCGGGTCAGATTCAAATTAGCTCTAAATTAAAGACAAATCCAATCCGCGAATTACCACCTTTAGTCTAGTCCAAACTTGAGCCAAAATGATTATAGGTTGCAAGTTTTTGAATTTTATGTGGACAACTATGTGTGGATTGTTCGTGTTTGTAAGACTCGATTGCACAAAAAATTGACCGACTTAGCTCTATGTAACTTTGTTTTTAGTTTTTTATTAACCAACTCACGCACACTACAAATATATATCATTCACCCTTGAGGTGACTCGAACACGAGACTTCACGTATGGAACTCAAGCCTTTAACCACTTGGCCAATGAGGCGATGATTAGCTCTATGTAACTTGAACACAAATTTGTATTGATTTTATTTTAGAAACTAACCTGTTATAAAAAAATTAACAATTCATGAACAACTAATTTTTTTATTTTAACATTCATTGAGAAACAAAACTTTTTTTTATTGCTTAAAAAAAATTACTTTTTTTGTTATTTACAAATATATATAAAGCAAGAATTTATTTTGTGACAAAAATATTATTTATTTTGGATAAATTTATGATCATAAAACGTCCAATATTTTAATCATTGATTGCTTCTCTACTATAACAAGTAGTTCGATTTCAATTTGATTTTTTTTTCTATTTACGTTGAAAATGTCAAATTTAACCCGACTTGCATGCGTAAAATTCAGGTTATTTATTTTGATAAATTTGTGATCATAAAATATCAAATATTTTAACTATTTATCGATTCTATACTACAACAAGCAATTCAATTTCAACTTGATTATTTATGTTCACGTTGAAAATGCCAAAATTTAACCTGACTTGTATGCGCGAAATCCGGGTTAAGAGTTTTCTACGAAAACATAAGCGAAAAAAAACACTATTTTGTCAGTTTCAATTGACTTAAACCCGTAAAAACACAGATCAAATTACAGATACACGCAAGTTCGGATCCAATTTATATTTATCGAAATATGTTATTCTCCCAAAATTACTTGTATGTATAAATAGTAGTATATAGTATTCAGGTGAGAATAGTATTTACGTGAGACCCACAAAATGGTGGGCCATGAGCCGTAAAATAATCAGTGCCAGTATAGAAAGCAAGAACCAGTGTCAGAAAGTATGGCTCTTCTTTACATTACATTACATTACATTGCTTCTCTCTATCTCAATCTCGCCTTTCTTCTTCTTCAACAACCTTCCTAGGGCTCGCTAGGGTTCTTCGATTTCACCTCCCATTTCTTCGCCATTTCGCACATTTGATCGCACAATCTGATTCAACTTCTCTTTCAGGTACTGTGTACGATTCAGATCTCACTCCGTGCTTTGCACCTAAGCTCGTCTCTTTGTTACGCGATTCTCATCTTCTTTTTATGGGTATTTTTGGGTATTTTCCGTTTTGAGCTTTTGAGATTCGATTCCCGTTCGGTGCACATTGCTTGCTCCACACAGTGTTTTGGAATTTACTTTTTCATATCTGTTTGTGTTGTACTTTTTTCCCTCATTTTTCTCCGCCATGTTTAGCTTCTAATGGTTAGTGAAGTTTGTTTCTGTATTTTGAATTGGTGTTGTGCTTTGATGAGTGGCTATGTACTTTTGGAGTAACTCGGATTGATGATTTTTTTCCTTAATTGTTTTTGTGGGCTCAGTTTAGATTCTGATTCTGTTTAAGCTGAATCTGGGAAGATTTAGCATTTGGTTTGGGTTTTTGTTCAATCCGAGATCTCAAATTGAAAGATGAACTTGAAGGCTTAAGCAAAACTATACATGTGATTACCATTGTGTTTTCTAGATAAGAATCTGACATCTATATTATAAATGATGGTCGCCCGGTCGGTGCAAAATATCTGGTCCAGAAGGTGATGAAAGTTGTGATGGGAGTGAGAAGCCAAAGATTTTAATTAGACCCCACGATACAATGGTTGTGGGAGCCTCTTGCATTGAGCTGTTGGTTTTGGTCCTTTTCCTCTTGGAAATTAGAATATGTGCTGTATTGAGCCAAATTTGCTGGGGACGGTTTCTGTAATTGTAGTATTGAATCTACTCACAAGCAAACTGAACCCCAGATGGTTAATATGTTTGTCGGTATTACTTTTTTGATGTTCGTATTCATAGTGGGATGGTGCACTCTTGTAGGGAAATCTAATGTAAGATAGCAAATGTTTATCCTCACACAAAATTTCTATGTTTCGTAGTTCATCAATGTTGTATTAAACTTTGGTGCTCATTTGCAGGATTTGGATGTTGCATCTAAAAATGAATGGAAGGAGTTGACGGACCATCCTAGTTTTTGTATGACGGGGAAAGATCTAAAGTAATCACGCGATGCTACCCGGCTCTCTACACTGTACTTATGCTTCTCGATTCCATCTTCAGGAGTGAATTGGTATAAATCTTCAGCTATATCCTTAAATTTGGTGTAAGTGATCACTTGCAATGGGCTCCTTCTCTGGTACTTGTGAGATTGTTGAAGCGAAGGACGAGCTGAATCCTATTCAACGTTCTAGAGGAATTTATGGATTAAAGTCCGGATTGAGTGTTGGGGACAAGGATCCCAATCTTCCCGCATTAAAGCTGAAATGCAGGGAGTCTTTGGAACATGATATTAATCAGCTTTTTGAGGCAATTACTCTTAAAACATCATCAAAGGGTTTGTCTTTCTCACCCCAAGAAGGCACAAGCCCTTTGAGGAAGAATGCCCTGAAAAAGCCTATTTCTATGAGCATGCCTCATTCACCCAGAGTTGGACATTCTGAGCAAGTGTCTCTGAAGCAGGCGTTAAGGGAGTTAAGCCTTTCTAAGGCCTCAGAAATGGCTGCTACGAAACGTCTCTCAAGGTCCTCATTTTCTTCAGGAATCTCTGAAGCTGGGAGGATAAAGAGTTTGTACGAAACAGTTGTAGTAGAAGCCAATCATGTTGGTTCTTCCATAGATGAAAGTAAGGGGCGCATGCTTGAAATGTCAGTGATGCCTGAAGGAAGCAGAGCAAATTCTGAGAAGACGTCTCATAATCTTCCAGTGCCCAAGATAAAGTCATCAAGTAGAAGTGTTCAATCCTCTCCTCAATTTGCCCTACCAAAACAGAATGGTGCACAGACTACAGTATTGCCAAACGATATTGTTTCTCGACCAGTGCATCTTCAAGTTCCCCAGAAACAGGTGCCAAACCAAAGTGCATCTTCTTCTTCTTCCCCTCAAAATGTTGTGGCAACAACAGACAATATTACACACACCGCCCCAAAGAAAAATGAGATTGTGCCTACATCCAAAAAAGTTGTTGCTCAAACATTGAAAATGGAACTGGCGCAGGAAGAAAGGTATTCACCACCCCCTACTCCATCGTGTTCTGATACTGCTGGCAAAAAGCTGGAGCTAAATAAAAAAAGTGTTGTCTCAACAAAGATAGCTAACAAAGCATCAGCACCAAAATTGGGACGGAAAGGCAGGTTGCAGACTCCATTGTCATCATCTAGCTCAGTCAGTGGCAATAGGGTAGGCAAGTTAACAAGAAATACTCCACGTTTAGCCAAACCAGTCCTCAGGAACAAGGCATCTGTGAAGAAGAAAAACCAGGAGTCAACTTCTGCTGCCTGCACTACTGATGCCAACAGTGATTTGGATCCTAGTACAAGTAAGCTGGTATGCCAGAGGTGCCGGTGTAATATGAAGGATTCAAGTAAAGAGCCGGAGCAAGATACTTCAGCATCTCATCGTGCTGAAATTAGCTCCAACAATGTGAACTCTGCTGCTAGCAAACCAGGCAATAATGGCAGTACTGTCACACCAAAAGTGAAGAGCTCTAAATCGAGGGAAAAAGGGGAATTTTCCCATAGCTCAAAAAGTAGTGCTGGCGAGTATAGTAGTAGTACGAGCATAAGTGATGAGAGCAATTTAAGTGGGGCTAGTTGTAGCAATAGACCTCACATGTCAAAGGATGTAAGATGGGAAGCCATCCGCCATGCGCGGATGCAGCATGGAGTTCTGGATTTGAATCACTTCAACCTTTTGAAGAAGCTTGGTTGTGGAGACATAGGGACTGTTTATCTTGCTGAGCTAATTGGTACAAACTGCCTCTTTGCTATAAAAGTCATGGACAATGAGTTTTTAGCGAAAAGGAAAAAGATGCCAAGGGCACAGACGGAAAGAGAAATACTGGGAATGCTAGATCATCCTTTTCTGCCTACACTCTTTACCCAATTTACAACAGATAATTTATCATGCCTAGTCATGGAGTATTGTCCTGGTGGAGATTTGCATGTCCTTCGGCAAAAGCAACCTGGCAGGAGTTATTCTGAACAAGCAGCAAGGTATGCCTAAACTCAATATTCATTTATTTGATTTTTTTCTAATTAGCTAAAACTAAGAGAAGCGACATTGGTAATGAAGCTTTGTTATTTGGTTAATTATTATGGTGTTTATTGAGCAAGTTTTATTGTACCTTATCCTAATTTCTTTAATTCGGTTTTATGAGCAGTCAGTGTTTTGGTCGTATGTCCATCTAGTATACATATTTTTGATATAGTGATCTACAATGCCATTATGATTTCTGCATGTGAAGCATTAAATTAAGTAACATGGTGGGTAGGGAAGTCGGGTTTTGTGTTCTTTGTTATTTTGAGCTGTGCTTCTAATATTGTTGCTGAACATTTATGCCAAATTAATTTAGCGTTCGATCTAATTGTGACTTGTCAATTGCCATCCATCTATTTGCCTATAGTGTTTTGTTTCCTGTACCACTCTATTAACCTATCTTTGAAGTTTAAACTCATTTTAAACTGTTGTTCAGGTTTTATGTTGCCGAAGTGCTCCTTGCTTTGGAGTACTTACACATGCTCGGAATTGTATACAGAGATTTAAAACCAGAAAATATTCTTGTCCGGGAAGATGGTCACATTATGCTGACTGATTTTGACTTGTCACTGAGATGCACCGTAAGTCCAACACTCATAAAATCAACGTCCATCAACACAGAACCCCCGAAGGTGTCTGGCCCATGTGCTGAAACTAGCTGCATCCAGCCCTTCTGCATCGATCCTCCCTGCCAAGTTCCATGCTTCAGCCCTCGGTTTCTACCTGCTGCTGCAAAAGCTAGAAAGATAAAAGCCGATCTTGCAGCCCATATCAGATCTTTGCCACAGCTTGTGGCTGAGCCTACTGATGCCCGGTCCAATTCCTTTGTTGGGACACACGAGTACTTGGCACCCGAGATTATCAAAGGAGAGGGTCACGGAGCTGCTGTGGATTGGTGGACATTCGGGATCTTTCTTTACGAGCTGTTGTATGGCAGAACACCCTTCAAGGGCTGTGGGAACGAAGAAACATTAGCCAATGTGGTTCTGCAGAGCCTCAGATTTCCGGAAAGTCCAATGGTTAGTTTCCATGCCCGGGATCTCATCAGGGGACTATTGGTAAAGGAGCCCGAGAATCGTTTGGGATCAGAGAAGGGGGCTGCTGAGATTAAGCAGCATCCATTTTTCGAAGGCTTGAACTGGGCACTGATACGCTGCGCCGTTCCTCCAGAATTACCAGAGATTCATGATTTTGGACCTTCCCCAAATGCAGACACACATGAGAATGAGACCAAGTATTTGGAATGTAAAGACACAGGAGAGCACTTGGAGTTTGAGTTATTCTAGCAAAAATCTCTGCTTATCATGAGAAACTGTCATTAAGTAAAAAAAATTGATACCATTGTTGTAACTTGTATCTATTTGCCATGTAATGTATATCTCTCGTTATGGAGACGGTGCTGGCAATTTGTGCATGTCGTGGTGAAAATAGACTGTTGCACAACTAAGCATGAACACAAACACGATTCAGGACATTCTTCAACATAAAACAAACGTGTTTGATATTGTAGCAACATTAATTTACAACTGTACCCTTAAGTGTGCGTGTCTCGCGTCTCAGAACACAACTAACTAATCTCGCATTTTGTTCTGAAGGTCCAACGTGAATACGACATGATGCCTATTGGGCTTCTATTTCAGAAAAAGTAACTGGGCCAGTATATTTAGTCTGTACTCGGCCCATTACCAATATTACCAGCATGACCCAATTATTTAACCGGAATAGGCAGTTGCCTGTCAACTCTCTCTCTCTCCTTCTTCGACCTCACCGGATTCGCGTAGGTTCGACGATTCTCTACTCTCGCTCGCTCGCTGCAGATGCGTTGAAAATTTTCTGCTAATCGTTACGCTTTGCTTTTGCAAATCTGCAGAGGACAGATTGTGTTTAAGTACCCGTCTCTTCAAACCCTAATTCTAATTCGGTAAGTTTTTGCCTATTTTTCGATTTTTTTTCTTTAAATATGAAATTTTGCTTCTTGTTTATACTATATTTATCACTATCAGAACTGAACCTCTACCTAATGATTATTACTATTTCTAGTTCTTCGTTTGAAACTTTACTTGAACAACTAGGTTTGTGTTCAATATGGATATTATGTTGCTCATGTTTAAAAGTTTGGAACTATCCTTGTTCTCTAGGTGTTTCTAGATTCATTACTATGTTATGTTCACAATCTGGTTTAGGTTGAAGCATCATATAGTGTTCTTGTAAATAAAGTCTGATGAGAATCCGACTAGAACTTCTTAACCATTTAGGGTAAAAACAAATGGCCATTAGTTGTTTAGACTTTAGATTCCAACTGTTTGATATTTCAAGGAACTTTTTCCTCTAGATAGTGGTATTCATGGGTGAGCCGTACTTGTCTAGTTTAGTGCTTACTCATACATGCATTTTTGTTTACTTGAGCTTTCTGAGCAAAGAATTATGCGGAGAGCTATGTTGTGTAGACACAGGTACGAGATACAAGACATGACACGACATGGATACGGCTACACAATTTTTATATATACACGATATACTAAGAATATGTTGAACAATTATATTTTCTATATTGGTGCATATAAGTTAGATAATGTTATGTTCATCAATGTGTTTTAGAGTGTCAAACGTATTCAATCAATTCATGTTTAGAAAAAAATGGGGGATACGTAAAGTGTCGAACACATGCACATTATTAAAAAAAATTGAGGATTGGGGACATGTAAAATCAAGTGTCCGACACATATCTGAAGAGTGTTTGAGTGTTCAAGTGTTGGATACGTATCGGGCATGTGTTCGTTGAGAAGATGAGAGTGTCTGTGCATTATAGGCGGAGATAAGTGAAGCTCTCCCCTGATTATTTTTTTTTTCCAAAGAGCAAGATAACTTAAGCGTAATATATGGTAATAATAAGAATGCAATCACAATAACCAAATATTGGTATACAGGAACGTATATGAAGGGCCAAAGTGCCAAAGTTTGGAAAAGTAGGTTCTGGTATGCATTAGAGGTGATAAATGTAAATATAGTGGAACATGAATTAGTATATTTCAACAAATCCGTTGCGAATCTGAATTTGGCTCGCGAATCAGTTCGAATTCGTAGGGTGAGGAGCGAATCGGTGCTTCCTAGAGCATTGTATTGGTATTGGGTGGGAATCATGGGTATACGTTTCCCGATATGAGTGCCTTGCCTGTTAGAATAATTTGAAAAATGGGCCTTTAAGTTTCAGTTGCTGTTTAGGTGTGGTGAGAATCACATTCTTATAGCTCCTTTTCAGCTTCACAGTTTTTGCACTGAGTTAGTCCAATAAAGCCGAATTTTTACTCTCTTCATCTGAGTTCGATTTTTGTTTTGTTGATTCTTTCATGCATATATTGCTATGAAATTGTGGATTTATTTGGTTTCTGTTGGAGTTTTGAGTGGGTTGGCATGTTGAATAAATATGAAATTTTGATTACTTCTTGTTTATTGAGAGAGATTTAGTTAACTAGGTTTGGAGTGTTCACTGAACAATTTCTGGGTATTTGGGTGAGCCAAACAAACTCCTCTTTCTTTTATGGTTAAAAGTAAATTCTCATTTGCCACCAAGGAGTTACAAGGGGATTCTGTATCATTATATTTTTATTAATTCTCTGCAGGTAAAAAATGCCTAAGGTGAAGACAAATCGTGTTAAATATCCAGAGGGCTGGGAACTGATTGAGCCTACTCTTCGTGAACTTCAAGCCAAGATGAGAGAAGGTATATGTCAATTTTATGCATAAGGGGCTGAGTGTCTGCTTCTGTTTTTGTTGCTTCATGGACTAACAATAGTGGTTTTTCTTTTTCTTTCTGAACAGCGGAGAATGATCCACATG
>JAYMTF010003657.1:0-14707 GCA_036897485.1 Pelargonium nanum | reverse complement strand
GTTCAGGGACCCCAGCGGAATAAATTGGATAGTTCAGGGACTAAAACGGATCTTTTACCAAAAAAAAAAAAAAATTGGACCAATTTCATTTTTGCTTAGGCTGGAACAAAAATCGTCAACATGAACCGTTAGGGAACTTATAAACGTCGTCGTTTATGACAACCAGACCTCTGATGGTCAGAATTTAGCTTCTTCGCAAGTTCGTATCCGCTCTAATTTTCAAAATCCTCTAAAACCCTCATTTGGATTCTGCAAGTCGTGCTTCAATAACCATTAGATCGTATATAAACCTATCTATATTCATCAATATCACCATTTTCAGTCCATTTACTCGCAACCCATTTGACAGAGCATCAAATTATCACCGGTTTGGCTTGAGCCGTGCATGTTGCTCCAACTCGCGCCAAAACAACAATTTGCAGGTATTTACAGTTTTATTTTTCTTTCTGAAGCAAAACAGTTAATGGGTATTTTCTGGATTCGAGGTATAGCTTTAAAGTTGTGTTTTTTTTTTATTTGTTTGTGAGAAAAATCTAATTACTTGTTTGGTTATTGGTCTTTGTAAGCATTTTATTGCTTTCTATTAGTGCCGATTGAGGTGGAATTTGCTTTCAAAAGCAACAAAATTACTTCCCAAATGATTATTATCAGAGATTGATGTATGTATATTATGTAGCCAAAATGTGTAGCTTGGAAGTCTTCTTCAACTATTGTGAAATGGGGGTGTTTTATTTCATTGCTATTGGCTCTAGGACCTAGCTGAGTTCTTACTTGAATGGCTACAGTAAACTTAGTGTTCGTAGTTCATACTAATAGAATGGTTGATATGTAAACCATGTCGTCTTCTTGAATGCATTATCAAGTTCTGAAGTCCTTGCAATCTGTCAATGTGGCACTGTTAGATATCTTTGTAAGTGCGGAATAACTCTGACGCCTTCCATGTGTATCATTGTGCGCGCGCGTGTGCAGCGTGTGTATGAGTGGAATAACTCTAGTCTCTAAGTCCTTGCAATTTGTTTGCGCTTGTGTGTGTGTGTGTGTGTGTTTGTGTGTGAGAGAGAGAGAGGTGTGATGCATTCTTGCTTGTACATTGTACCCCGTAAAGATTCTTTTATGGGTCACCATGAATGCTTCTTCAAAGCTTTTTCATTTTTAACCACTTCTCTAATGTATATGTATAGATTTCCAGTATGTGCCTCAAAAATCATAATCTTAACAATACCTTTTGACAAATACTCAAGGATTTCTTGCAACAGAGGATATCTTTGTCCTATGCCGCAGTTTCATTGCTCTTTCAACTTGAAGCTAAGCACTATAGCTGCCTGGTCATGTTGATTTCAGCTATGAAGTGTCAAGATCTCTAGCTTCTTGCCAGGGTGAACTTTTGGATGTTGGTGCTGTTTGGGCCGTTTATTTTATTTGTTGTTAGGCCATTGTTAAGTATACCTGGCCGGACCAAAAATCTCTCGCATTCTTATTTAGCAACTTTTTATCTGCCCTAACTTATCCCGCTAAGTGACGACATACACTGAAATTGACAAAAAGTAATCCGATATGAATATTATCTTCCAGTTCGACCTGTTTAGGCCTGTGGCGTGCATTACCAACTATATTATTACCCAAGACCTTGCTTTTGAATCCAAACTGAGAATTATCCCTGTCAATAACAAAATTGATGAGCCAACAGCTGATCCTGATAGTTTCAAATCACAACTAAAATCGATGTTTGATCTCGATGCTGGTGTTGATGAAGCCCTTTTAACATCTGCCAAAACAGGGGCCTTGAGCTAGTCCTTGCTGCCATCATAGAATTGATATCACCTCCTCCTCCTGGATAGAGTACTTTATATGTGTGTATGCTTATGTTGGATTCCTATTATGTCGAATACAGATGAGTTATATGCCATGTGGCAGTTTTTTTTTTTTTTTTGATAGGCAACGGCCTAAGGAACCTTTAGCGCAAGGGTGATAAGCTTTCATCTGCAACCACTAGCCAATCTTATATTACACTTTAGATGTTGGGTTCATGCATCCCAAACTCACACCAACAGAAGTCCTATACTAACTGGGCAAGAGGCATATGTTGTGGCTGGCTTGTGTTCAACCGGCACGTATAGAGAACATTCTCATCAAAGTCAAACCATCGTAGAACCTCTTCCAGGTATATTTCTTACTGTTTCTTCAACAAAAATCTCATATTTGCTTAACAATTCAACACCAAAACACAAGAAAATGAAAAGGGATGGTGCATAATGACAACATTTAGATACATGGGTTTTGGGGCATTAACATCACACAAGTCATTAAATTCTTAAGATTGCTAGTTAATGTCTGGTGGATGGTTTTGCTTCTTATCACTTTTGTTTGCAACTTCCAACCATGTTATGTTATCTATCCTAGGGAATATAGCGAGGATATCTTGAGTTTCCTGGTAAATCATGTTTTGCGTTTGAGCCTTGTGGTAGTTAATTACCATTACCACTCGTACGTAAAAAGTTCAGTTCAAACCCTTAAATTTTTATACAGAAAACAATGAAGCTCATTGCTAGGTCTTTTTAATTGCATGATATCAACTTTGGTTGACACTCAAAAACTAAGTCTTTATTTTATTGCCTTCAGGATTACATCTCAAAGAAGTTCTTGCAGAGCTTTGTGATGGGAATACTACTCCAAAATGAAGGTAATTGGAGAAGCTGAAAGCATGTTACCTCTTTTGGTAAGCATCAAATGTTTCTCAACATAGAAATTGAAAATTTTGTAGGAAGAGAACTAATAAAAATGGCCATTTTGTATCCAATAACGATAAAAATTTAAGAGTAATACAATGTGGATGTAATGAATGATATGAAAAAAGCATAATTGATGAGGAGCTTTTGTTGATCCCTATTGTTGATGTATATGATCATATAAAGATCTGAAGGCTCTGTGGAGGAGATAGATAAACCCCACAATCTTCATTATGGTTTTCAATTAGCAAACAAATAGGTATATTACAAGCTGTGTCAACTATCAAATTCTATGATCATTGTTGTTAGAAGTAGGCATTGATGCATTCTTAGAGATGGCAAATGGAAAAGATGGTTGGAGAAGAGAATTTGTAGAGTTGAGTCTGTTGAAGTAGCTTGTCCTGCAAGCTTTCCCATTCTGACTCAATAGGTTGCAAGGAACAGCCTGAACTGGCTCGTTCTGTTTCGAGTTCTGCCCATCAACTTCCCCTAAGTTCCCATTTGATCCACCATCTCCAACCATTGATGAAATTGCAGTAGCTATCGCTGAGCGTAAACTCGGGTCTGATGAGATTGCCCTAGTTAGAGTTTCTGTTAAAATCTGTTCAGAAGCTTGGTGAGTCTTTTGCATGTTAGGCTGATAGAAAGACCCGAATTCGGGTTTATTGCCCCAACCCATGTTGGATTCCATGGAAGAGAAGCCAAGATTTGTTGGAGAATATCTTTGGGTATTTGAAGAAAAGTTGTTTATGTGAGTGGAATGTGGAGAAGAAGAAGATGAAGTGAGGTCTAGAGTGATTGTTGGGAATAGAGGTGAAGAAGAGTTGTGTACATAGAATTGTCTAGCACTGGTTTTGATCAAACTGTCATAAAAGTTGTAGCTTGATCCATTGAGTGCTTGAGTTGTTGTGGGCATAGAGGTTGAAGAAGAGCCTGTGAGGAGCATGGAAGCTGCAGCAGAGGTGGTGGAAGCCATAGCTGTGGCTGAAATTGGAAGGCTATGATTGTGGGTCCCTTCATAGGTTGTGATCAAGATTGACATGTCATCAATGCATCTTTGCACCTGAAAAGAAAAACATTGTCATAACAAAGAGTTTTAGACATTATCTTCACTACATAACACTAGAGCTAGCAATTCAGGTTTTCGTTTCTTTCTTTTTTTTGTTGGATTTGAGTTTAAACTCGACCCACAATAGGGTCAGGTTTCTCCGACCCGATCCCTAACTAGCAAAAATGTGAGTTGGGTTTTGAATGTCTGCGAGTTTGGGTCCAAACTATTCACTCTACCTAATATTGAAGCTTTGAACTATAATTAACAACTCTAGAGAACATTTATCTTCAAAACATTTTCATGAGAGGAAAGTCGAAGTGCACAAACTAGTTGCAAGTACAAACGTCAAGTGTCAGTGATCTAATGACCTTAACTATACTTGATAAATACCACGAGTTGATTCACAACCAGACTCCTCTTTCTGACGCTTGACGTTTGTGCACCTTGGTACGTATATCTTCCAAGAATGTATAATTCAGGCGAACAAACCACAAAACCACCATACCTGTTTTCTTACGGGGCATCCTGGTGCGACTGTGCATCGATAATAGGCTCTTGGACAAGGATTCCCTTTTGCAATCTTTTGCCCGTACTTCCTCCACTGACATCCATCGTTCATCTGTAACAGAAAAACACGCAAAAAAATTGTCACTTTCCAAACTTCTATAAGATCTATCAGACAATTGACACGCTTTATCTACGTGTGTTATAACTAACCGTTGGGGTATCGCATCTAGCTCTCACAGAAACCCTAGATCTTTTCAAAGGAGCTTGTTGTGAAACTTCATCATCTCCACTTCTCATGGTCTTTGGCACTTTACTTGGAGGACAAGGCTCTTCCTTTGGCTCCTCCAAGCTATCCTCTGGGCATGGATCAGTCACTAGCTCATCAGTAGACATGAGATGATCAATCTTTGAGTCTAAACCAAGTGTGAGGCTTGTCTTGATCGAATATTGATCATCTCCTAATTTGCTTTTGCTAGGCTTGTTAATATTGCTCCTCTCTTGTTTCTTGATTCTTGGAGTGCACATTCCAAGGCAAAGTGACACAAGATCAGCTTCTGTGCCTTCATCTTCAGGAGGTTTCTTGGGAGATTGTTGTTGAAGAATGTTGGAGAAATGGAATTGGAGAGACTGATAATCTTTTTCTATTTTCTGCAACATTATCTTCAATCTTTCATTTTCTTCCCTCACCTCTTCCATTTCAGCTTTTGCAATTTCAAGCTCATCTTCCTAATGATCATCAAATTAAGTCAATAATTAATTTTTTTTTGCCAATGAATCTCCAAAATTAAAGCTCGCATGAATAATCCATCACTATTTCTTTCTTCAGATTTTGGTGCAACCCATATTTTAAAATAAATAAAAATTTACAACCAAAAAATTATATTAGCAATATAAAAAAAATGAGCTACCCAAATTTAAAGAACTCCTCTTTTTCAAAGATTTTACACAAAAGTAAATTTCAAACTAATAAACTGAAATGCTTTGTATAGAATATTTATTTTTGAAATGTCTCATTTGAAAATTTTGCGATAAACTCCTAAAAACGTTGTAAATCTTTGGGGGAAATAGTCAACAAGATAGCTAGGTCCAAGCTATGATTAATTGATGGTTGAATTCAATTGTTATACAATTAGAGCTGAAAATTTAAATGGGTACTTGAAACTTAATTTTCATTTTTTGCGGATTTTAGTGGCGTAAATAGAGTCGGTTAATTTAAACGCGAGTTAGACAAAATCACACAAACTTACGAATTTTACACGTAATATTTAGAATTCACAACTCGTAATCCTTTTAAATTGGGTTTGACTTGAAACATGAAATGTCAACTCTATTTGTACATGTATATATTTAGCTATATTCATCAAATTCTAAATATATATCTAGCTAGTTGTAGTTAACTGTTATTGATTTGAGATCTTCAACAATGGATTTCTCATAAACTCCTTACAAATTTCATATATATCATACTTTTCAATTCTCATGATCTTCTTTAAAAGGAATAAAATTTAATTTGTAATATATAGGTTAAATATGTATACCTCATTAGTGGGTGAAAGTTTTGAATTACCATCCACTCCATGTCCAACTCCAGCCTATAAGACACAACAAGAAACCATAATTTAGTAAATTTTTAGAAACAAAGAAGCCAATATATATATTGAGGATAGAAAGGAGACCAATTAATATAGAAACTATATATAGAAAATGACATAGATAATAAATACTCAGAAAACACAGAAACATTTCTTATTCTTCCATTGGAAATTAATCAAGAATAAATCCATGCAAATCTGCAAAAAAAAAAAAAAAACCATAAAAAACCAGAAATTTATACACACATATATATATGTATACCTTGATGCTTTGTTGATCTTCATGGCCAAAGGATAATTTGTTGACAACACTCATGAATTCTCTAGCTGCAGCACTGTTGCTGCTAGAGATGGCCATTTTCAGAAGAAAAACAAAAACTAGCTGTAGTTGCTCGATCTCGATTAATTGCTATTCTGTATCTTCCTTCATTATCTCATATCCAATCCACTTTTTATAGTGGAACCCATTGTCATGTTCATACTATAATATTATATTAACATTCATTACTATCGAAGACAATACACACAAATATTGTCAACTCTTTTGTATTTTTTTTCTTGAAATATTATTTTAGGATTAAACTATAGTATGATAATTAATGAATTAAGAAAGAGAACAGGGAATAAGAAAAACTGAACTTCAACGTTTGTTCATAATAAACAGCTTGTTTGAGTTGTCTACTGTCGCTCTAATGTCTAGTCATTTTTCATAACGGACGCTTAGTTGTTGCATGTTGAACTCTCTTCCAAACGTTCTTCCATTGTAGGAGCTCCGTAGGAGTTGTTACAAATATATAGTTTGTTGCTCGAGTTTATTATATTGATATTATAACCTCAAACGAAAAACAGTTTTAATTTCGATTACAAGAAAATAGCACAGTGTGTTGACTCAGATTAGATATACAAGTCTTTTTACTCTATAAGGTACTTACTAGGTCGATCTATTGGTAGACCCAGTTGAGATAGCGTTCGATCTCACTTTTACCCTTATGCCGTTTGTCAAGATGATTAGGTCGACCAAACATATACAACCCGAGCAATTTAAAGTCCTAAGAGAGAGATAAGGTTGAAGGAGGTAGCTTAATATACGGACACAGTATGTACGTAATAGTTGCGTTGAAGCTTCTTGGTAGGTCTCACGAATACATCACATGCATGGTGATGGTGTTCTTAAATTTTTAATAAGTCAAATGTTGAAATTGAAAATACTATACAATTAAGTGTCATTTTTTTTTAGATTGCTTCACTGTCGACAACCTAACCTGCGTTTTGCATTGCATTGTTAGTCAAAAATGGCAATACGCTTCTTGTACACGTACAAAGGGACCAATTGAGACTTTAGAGTTGAAACTATATATACATATAATATATGTATAGCTTTTGCATGTTCTTCACCTTTATGGTTTTCATTTATCATACACTACACTTACAGTTATTATATATACATATAATATATATTATTGCATGTGCTTTTACCACTTCTTCTCATCCGTGTCGGCTCTATACTATTTTCTTTATGAGTGCCACTCATGTCTACACAATCACAAAATAACATATATTTGGTCATTATTATCTAGACATGATTAGGAAAAAATTATGATCTATAATGACATGTTTTAACCCATTTGTAACATAAAATTATGAACTTTGCTCTCCTAAATAAACACCCTACTAGGCCGTAGAGATCGAGCAAGAGACTATAGGCGGTGTCTTTTGTGGAGTGCTGACAATCTCGGATGTTCTAAAAAAGCAAACACGTGCCAGGATCGTGACGCAACCAAAGATCCTAATTTTGAATAGAGCTGGCTTCGGTTTCACAAAACATCTCAACAACTTCCAACTCAAAACCCCGAGCTCTTACACCTATCCTTACAAAACTCCCAAAGATTGCTGGCCGAAGCAGTCGGAGACAAATCACTTACATGTGCATGGCACAATGACGCAGTACGCACGTGTGCATGGTGTGAAAGTTATCGATTAAGAATGCGTCTTGGTTTCAAATTTATTGATGGAATGCACCTCTACAACAACTATACAAACGCAATAACTAAAATTCGAAAACAATAAACACATACGAGAACATTTTAAGACTTCGGTATAAACTATAACTAAATAATGGCCTCATATAGTTGTTTTACAAGAAAATTTAACAAGTTAATTAAGAAAAACATGTAACAACTAATTGTTCTACATATAAACATTAAGAAACAATTCATTTATAAAAAAACATTAAGAATTTTTGGGGATAAAATTACTATCATTTATTGGCATCTAATTTCTTCACAAAATAAACAATATTAATTATAAACAATAATTAAGATTCGAAAGATATTTCTTCTTTAAAAAGAACAGTTCGAATTATATTTTCATGTGTCATCAAATATTTAATAACAAACTCCAAAACTCAAGGCTAAGTACTTGTGACACGAATGTGTATTGGGATCTGAGTGCCATTAATTCTAATAATTGGTCTTGCATTAATCTAATCCAATCTCATCCATTTGAAAATAATTTTATGTTTTTATTTTTGGTGGAGATTGATTATTTAATTTTTAGTTGATTCAAATTTATAAGATCCACATTGAAAGTTGAAACTAAGTGTATGAAACTATCACGAAGTGACTTGAAATATTATTTTAAATTGACTATGGTGTCAAATTACAATATTTAATGTCTATATGATTGATTTAACTAACATATCTCAAAAACTAAAAATTTATATAATGCATGACTTTGAGTGTTTTATTTGTCTATAAAATATAGTGGCCATCTTGCTTACTCAAAAGCTCTCAACCCTTCATGAATCCAAATATTTTGAAGATAATCAATGAAATCAAATTTAATGTTTGAGTAGTATAAATAAAATAAGCATACCATGTGACAAGATGTACATATTTCTATCAACTATAAGAAACATTAGACAAAAAATATATATTTAAAGTAATTAATTTAAAACAAAAATTAAAGGTCGAGGAACAATTTTGAAGCCATTGCAATATATTCTATATGTCCTAAAATCAGTATATAGTTTTTCTTATTACAAAACTAATTAATAAATTAAATACTATTTTACATTTTTTTTATATGCTGATCATGTGTTCTACATACACAATTATAGAATATAAAAATTATATGTAAAGAAAATATCACTTAGTTTCAGAAAGTAAGTAATATGTCACTGGCAAATGTAACAAAATTTGTCGGTGGGTGAAAAATTCTTAAATATTAAAATAATAAGTTTAAAAATTATATTCGAGAAATATAAATATATAGAAATTGAAGTTGTATCAATAAAAATTAGACTTTCATTCAACTGTTAGAGAAAAATCATACTAATATCTATTAAAATGCGGGGATAATTAATATTGTAGATCGGTCATTCTATAGGGTCTTGCATTTATACGTGGTGGGTATATTTAACTTCTTTGTGTTAGGTTGACATATTTATTTACATTATTATTATTATTATTTTGGAGATTTTTGACCTAACCTTAGCTATTTATATTTTCTGTAATTTTATAAATATTAAAGTTTTAGAGTACATGTAGTACAAAATTACGATAAGACTTCATATATAAATAATAATTTTTATTCTATCACCGGTTGAAATCTTCTATCAAACTACATATTTTCAAAAATTTTATCGTGTTAAACTCTCATTTGTATGACATTTTAATTGATTGGTCAATGGTGTGCAAAGATATATGGAAATCAAGTCTCAAGAGAGATGTGAAAGCTAGGGTCAACTTGTCTTTGCACATACTTTCATTAAAATCAAAGGTATTGACATAAACTTCTAATTAATGCAACACCCAAGTTTTTGATCCTTAGACTTTTGGCAAATAATGCATGATTTATCTATATATATAGATTTTTCAATACTTCATTAGTAAACTCTCATACATTATACAGTTGAAAGATTTGGAAATTAATATGATATATGAAATGTGTGTGAGAGATAGAGATTAGCTTGTGATTCAATTCCATAGCAACTAGGAAGTGAGACACTTATGGGACAAGCTGTGATTCTTCTTATTATAATGGTGTAGGTCAATGGCTTGGATAATTGAATTAGTAATTTAATAATCATGTATTTAAAAATAATCAAATTAATTTGTGTATTATATATGTCTTCATGGAAAGTGCATTCTAAGCATTTGTAAGTTGGATGGAGCTAAGAATACTATGGTTCGAACCCGATTTTGTTAAAAAATGTACAAATTCGATCAGAACTGAATTTTTATAATTATTTGTTTTATCTCATTATTACCGTATATACATTTTTCAAAATTAAAAGTTACTACATCTTCCACTCAATTTACTTAAATTGTATTGTTTATTTTATATTATTACTATATATATTTTCTTGAAATAGTAAGTTTTCTAATAAACAATTTTGTTATATCACGTGCAATTCTGTGTAATTCGTTTAGAACGTATTTGATACTAGTCCAATTTGAGCCTTCGAGATTTATAAATTCCAGTTTATGTTCTTAAACGGTTTAACACCTCGAACTGCAATTTATTTCAATTGATGAATGAGATAACAGATTTGATTAGTCTTCTGGCAGAGAGTTCGGGTGGGTCCACCTCATCACCTCTCTGTCTCTCGAATAAGCCAAAAAATTTAAGATTAGACTAAACCACCAATTAGATCGCGAGACTTCAGTACTTCACTGAAAAAACAAGGATGCAATGGATTGTTCTGCTCCCACAAAATCATTAGAATGGATATGAATTAAATTTGATGATGTGTTATCTACTTATAAACTTGGGTTAATCTAATCTGCAGAATATTTGACTTAAATACCTTTTTTTTGTGGACTACTTAGAATATATCATTATTAAAATTTCTCCTTTATCTCGACAAATTTGTAACCTTAGACTAAACTCTGCAAAACTCCTCAAGTTTTATTCCATTAATAGTGAAGCATAAACCCTAGCTAGAAAGAGATGATCCATTAAGAAATGAGCTAAACAATCCAAGAGCCTGTGATGGGGATGTAAATGGGACTTCATGGGATGCTCCTCTGACTGTTGCATACGTCAAATATGTCACATTTTTTCCCATTTTCAAGCTTCCAAACTCCTGCGACCATCCTGCGACCTATAAGAACATCCACACTAGTTTTCAATAACACTAAAAATTGTGAATCAATTTCAATTTATTATTTGCGTTTTAAGAGAATGTAGTGACATTAACATATGTGACTAGTTATAAATGATTAATGACATGAAAAATTGTTCTTTTTATTGTTCTCTCCAAGTGTTATGTGTAAATATGTGATAAATCTATCCATTCAATTAACCTTAACAAATTGTGAAAAGGATAATTGTGCTATGAGCCTATGATGTAATAATTGTATGAGAATGTCATTAAGTTTTTAGGGGATAATTTATTAATTTATCCATTAATTTAGA
Source organism: Pelargonium nanum (assembly GCA_036897485.1). Classification (NCBI taxonomy): domain Eukaryota; kingdom Viridiplantae; phylum Streptophyta; class Magnoliopsida; order Geraniales; family Geraniaceae; genus Pelargonium; species Pelargonium nanum. Next base: position 3,410 of record JAYMTF010003657.1, on the reverse strand, counting down.
CATTTTTTTATAACTTTTTTACATATAAAGCTATTTGAATATACGGCTTTGTCTTGGGCCCATTCCACTAACCCAATTGAAGTTTTTTCAGCCCCAAAAAGCTAAAAATTTGTTATTATAAATCGGGCAATAACCATAAAGATATAAAATCGGAGGCTTGAGGACCAACTCATCCAAACGAACTTGATAAAGAGACCGATGACCAACCTAACTCGTGGGTCATTCGGTTCGTAGATAAACTGATCACACACAAAAAATCGACACTATCAAACTGAGCCACAATGACTAAAATATCATGAGTAATCAAACTGAAGGTATTGAAATCATTCGCATCAACTTGAATAATCAAGTCGAAGACACTGAAATCTTCACTTCAATTGAAGCATCTTAAGTTAAAACATGTGTAAAACATGCATTCATTGCTAGACATATACATGACAATGTGGTCTAAATGGTTTGAGCAAAATAAATGCATGTGTTCTCATATGGTTGATTATTCGTCAGTCATAACGTGTCTCGCCACTAATTAAGTGGTCAAATAAGAACATGCAAGTTTTTTGGCTCGAACAGTTTAAGCCTGCGACCCGTATTTCCAAGTCTAGCTAGACATAGTTTTGTGTTGGAATATACATACCTGGTTTCTGTCATACCAAGTACTGTATTTTGTCAAAGGAATTAGCTTCAAATCCTTTGCTATTTTCTTGGCAATCATCCTTGTTTGAGTGAGAGGCACTTTTGAATCCTGGTCACCACTGTTTTTTCATCATGCAAAAGTAAAATACTCGTAAGTTAAAAGCTAATAATCAATAAGAAAAATCCTAGTGCGCACAAACAAATTCAGTCGTCAATTAACTTCTCATCAACTGCTCCTTCGTGCAAGAACCGTCAGTTGTATCCAAACCCATAAACACCCAAAACTCGACCCAGAAATTTGTGGACTCGGGTCAAGTTTTGGATTAGACTTTTCTAATTCAAACACAAAAACAGTCAATTCAAACTTTGAATTGTCACCTCTACTTCTGTTGACACATGTCAAGGTGACATTCGTGGACTTAATAAAGATGATACTAATATGCCAACTTGGTTCAAAATCTAATATTAAAAGTGATACATATAATGTGATAGATGAGATGTATATACCTGTAAAGCAAAATGGGAATGCCCTCCTTGAGAATGTGAGTGACAATGGGTATTAGGTTCATGTCTAGGTTATCAACTTGATACATGAGTGGCCTGCACCAAATTTTTCATTTCCCATATATAAATGATACATCCTCAAGATCATGTAACTATATAAACAACCTTCATTAATCATAATCATGAGATAATTAAATGAATTAAGAGAGAGACCCAGAACAGAAGTCCCATTGGTCAGGGAGGAGAGTAGTATTGGCATGAAGAGCTTTTTGGACTTGAGGATTGTTGAGATAGGTAAATATCCTCCCTGGAAGGCATGGATCACCAATCTGCAAATTATAAGTAATACACTAATACTTATTAATTAATGTAATGCTAAACAAATACTTCATTGTTCCAAAAAAAAAAAGCTAGCTTCATTTGTTCTTAAGTGACGTGTCATATAAACCCTCTCATGTATTTTTTACGTGAAGTATCTGCTGGCGTGTTATGACTCAGTCAAATCATCTATAAAATAATTTATGTGTCATGTCTCGTTAACTAACACATCATTTCATATAACTATAGGAAAAACTTACACACAAAAACACAAATTCACAAAGTTATGAGAAACAGAAAACAAACTTATTTTTGGTACTTCATGTATAACTCGTTTTGTGACAAAATTTATGAGAAACAAGACACTCATTTTAAAATAGAAGTAGTGTGTATGTACGTATGTATATGTATGTATACCTGAACATGCTTCTTGCCATGTTTGTTGTTGTTGAGCACTCTAAACTGTTCAGCATTGTCTAGTGATAAACACTGTTTGGAGAGAAGATAATCAGTGTCCACATCTTGGCTGATTTCATCTGAAATCTGGTTGAACACATTTTGGCATTCCATGGAAATGTTTTGATGCACCTGTTGCCTAACATACCTTGAGAAATTGCACACTGTCTTTTCCAGCAACATTGTCTCATCTGATATTGCACCATGTGACCACAGAAAGTTTCCAGCCAGCACACTTATGTCTAGGTCTAATAGTGGATTTCCAAGCTACATATAATAATCAAACACATCCAAAAAAATATTGTACCTATTATCAAATTGAAACTATATAATAAATCATATTGCAGCTCGGACGAATATGTGGACAGCTAAAACTATAAATAAGTACGGGTTAGTGCCTCCTTGTTGACGGTATGGGCTGAGATTTGTGGGGTGGAGTTTAGGGCGACGCTTCTTTTGGAAAGTGAAAAACATTGTTAATTTAAGTATGATGTCCCGTTGCTGATAGAAAAAAGTACGGGTTGGCAAACCCGCACCTCGAAACCCAAGAAAGATGGAATATGATATTCCTTTTCTCGATTTGAAATTTAAATTATCAACCAAAAGTAAGTTCCAATATAATCTTTTTCAGTATTCATTTGTTTTGTCAAATTGTTTATTAATTTAATTTTTTGGTTTCAATTTAGTTTCTTTAATATTTATTATTGTGGAAAAAAATCAAATTGATGATTTTTTCGCACGAGATGAATATTAAGAAGACTAAATTAGATACATATTTGACTGAAAATGAATACTAATAAGATTATATTGAAACAATTATCAGTTGGTTACAAAATGAATGATAAAATTACCTTTTTAAAACACTACAGTGAAGAAATATAATTTATTAATAATTAAATATATTAATCTGTTTTGTACAATTATTGCACAAGATAAGAGACATTGAAAGTCGTGTTTTATATTATATTTTTTATATATAACATATGAGAGCAAATATCCTAAGTCAAAAATTATTAAGCCACTAATGAGAGTATGATCTCTCATTAAAATGTTTCAATCTAACGGGTCGTTTCACTCACACCAATTCACTTAGGTGAGTACAAGTGAATTTAAATGTGATGGAAAACTCTCATTAACTTGGCTTAGGTTAAACCAAATTATTTTTGGCTTAACTTTTTCATTCTCATAATATATAATATAAATGCATAAAACACGACTTTCAATGTTTCTTATCTTATGCATAAACCACACATGTTAGATTTATCTAATTATTAAATCGTACATTTTAGAATCGGAGTGATAAGCTAGATCCATATTTTTAATGAGGTGTCTAATTTTTATTGGTGGCCTAGTTGAACTAAAAAAATTGACTTAGATTCTTTATTTATACAAGGGGAGTCTAAGCCAATTAGTTTTTGAATTTTTCTAATGTATTTTTTTTTCTCAATCATTGAACAATCATTACTATATGATTTCATTTTCTTACTTTTATGGAGAGC
>JAYMTF010003656.1:0-14709 GCA_036897485.1 Pelargonium nanum | reverse complement strand
TCTCGTGTCTTGGCGTGGCGACTGTACTATCAAGAGAGGTAGACAGCTATTTGTGCTTACACCTATGCCTATCGCAAAAGGTTTATCTTCCCGACATCAAGAATCTGCAAGATCAGTTTTTGAGAGAATTGCTTCTAATAATACTATTGAGATACAGTCGTTATATGCTATATCTGGAGATACAAATGATGATTTGCTCGAAGGCGTAGTAGTAAAGCCGACGCCTAGGAAAGCTTCTGATTTGGTTGTGACGGAAACTAGAAGATCTCATGAGGAGGAGGAGTTACCTTCTCCGGCAATGTTTTCAAAAAGAGATCACTCCTTCCTCGTTATGACTCCACGCCTAAAGATGTCACCTCCTAAATCTTGTGTTATGCTCGAACCCATCTCCGAGTGTTCTCACCAAGACAACATCAGGGCTCGTAAGTCAACCCCGTATCCCGTAAGAACTCTAGATATCAATGATTCTGATTCTTCTGAAACCTCCCGCAAGGAAACATCGTCAGAGAATCTGGCACTGAAGTATCCAGAGCTTTTAGGGATACAACAGGCGTACAAAGCGGGAACTAGAAAGAAAGCAGTGGAAGAATCATCGGATTGGTTCATGTCACCTCCTAAAAGCTGTATTTTAATGGAGCCGCCAGATGAGAAATCATTAAAGGATCCAGCAAATGAGATCCATCAGCAAACAAAGCTGTTGTCTTCATTGAAAGAAACCGATGTACCCATCTGCCATCAAACTCAGAAGTCTCATGACCAAGGTATCGTTTGTGTCTTCCTTTTCTTCACTGTGCAACGAAGAGTCTAAAACTGTAAGATGAAAACAATTTAAACAAACAATGTTTCGTTTTTCTACAGGCTTTGCATTGGAGAGCACTCCTATGTGGAAGGGGCCCGAAAGCACAATCCGGAGAGGCAAGCCTCCGGGTGAGAATACGCTGAAGAAGGAACTTTGGACAAGATTTGAAGCAGCAACGACGAACAAGCTCTCTTTCAATGCGCCGATTCTCCCAAGGACTATGCAAAAGGGATTTCTTGACTTGCTAGAGGAGGTTTCTTGTGATGAGTCAAGTCCAGTGTCTGAGGGTTTGATGAGATAACAAACATTTTGGTTGTTTCACAGCTGAAGCAGTGAAGCTGCATAGAGGAACTATATGTATGAATGTGCAAAATGTTGTCAACTATTGTATGATTTTTGTCAAAATTGAAGCCATTTTGTAATCTATCATAATGCTGTAAGGCAATGAGGGGATAGAAGTGGAGAAAGGATGTTTAAAAACTTGAAAGCATTTCATTAAATATTATCTGCTTTGTTTAAATGTTCACAATTACCTAGAGCTGGCAAATTTAGGGTCGGATTCGGGGCGTCAAACCCTAACCCGTTCCGTCCCTAGATGGGTTTCGGTCTGGTCAGGTTAGGACCAGTTCGGTTTCGAGTTTCAGGCATAAAATACATTGAGTTTAATGGTTTTGTCTGTCCCGACCCAGAATTTCCACACGGTAAACCCGACCCAACCAACTTCGAGTTGGGTTAGGGTCGGTTAGAAGTAGGGTCGAGTGTCGGGTGCCCGTGGGTTCGGGTCCGAAGCTCTTATTTGTGGCGCATAGTGTTTGATTTATAATCATATTGTACACGTGACATATTGTGATACAAGAAATAATTTATGCGTCATTTTATATATTGGACAAATATACACAAAATTCAAAAATCCAATCTGAAGCTCTTTCGGATCGGATTTGGATTAGCATTCGTCAATTCGTACTCGAAACGAATCTAATCTGATCCGAAATCTGAAATGCCACCTTTATTAGAGGGACAATGATGATAGAACACAACGGTTTGTAGCAATAAGTACTAAGAAAATAAAGAATCGCGGCAATCATGAAAATAATTAAAATTAGAGGGGTATAAGCACAAATAACCCCTTCTTTAAACACACGTTTCTCTCTTACAGCTTCTTCTGCTTCAAAGCTCTTAACTCGTAACTCGTGACTCGTTCGTTACCGACTCACTAAACCCTCACTCTCCACAAACTGCTCCTTAAACCCTAACTTCCTCTGTTTCTCTCTCCGCAGAAATAATGGCAGAACTGAGTCAGCTGACTCGGTACATCGAATCGTTTGTCGATTCGTCTCGCTCTTCGAGCCAGCAGGTCCGGATTCCGCTAAACCGATTCCTTTTTATCACAGTAGCTGGTGATTTATTTGCTTAATATTCGAATTGCTGTTTCAAAAATTCACAATGTAGCTTCTGTTGAACATTCAATTTGTTTTCATAGTCGTATGATGAGTTTTGATTATGCTATGAATTGGAGTTTTTATGAATTTACTCATTTTGTGTGTGCCACAGGCTGCGAGTTTGAACTCAATAGCTTCGCTTGTAAAGAATGCTGAATTGACTATATTGGAATTGGTACTATTCTATATTGAACAATTTCTATAAGTTCATATGTTGTTTGGTCTTGTTATGTGTTTGTAATTTCATTTTTGATGATTCTTAGGTCAGAGAGATGAGCATGTATTTGACCACAACCGATAGCATCATTCGATCAAGAGGTACTTTTTTTTTGTCCAGCTTATATCTGCATATATAGAGTGATGTTTCAATTTGATTGAAGTTAAAACTTGATTGTCCTTGACCTTAAGTGTATTAGCAACCTCGAACAAGGTATATTTAATTGATGGATAATTCAAATACGTGGATGGTTTTTTCTCGTGTATTGTGTAATTGATGGAACATTCAAACACTCTCGTAACGATGTGTATCTCTTTTCAGGTTTCCTTCTTCTTGCAGAATTGCTTGCAAGTCTTGCTTTAAAGCCACTTGATGACGCTACCATACATAGCCTGATTGATTTCTTCACCCACAAGCTGGTAAGTTAGGCTCATATTCCTAAACTTTATCAACTTAGGGGAGGTTCCAATGTAAGTATATTTTTTTACCATCTAATGTCTCATTTGGGTGGTATCATTGTGTTTTTTTACATGGCTGTAATTCCTTCTGTCTTGTATTATTCTGCAAAACAAAATAAGGTAGATGATATTATTTTATATCAGGCAGACTGGAAAGCTTTACGTGGTGCACTTGTTGGTTGCTTGACACTGCTGAGAAGGAAAAGTAATGTTGGTATGGTCACTGGCAGTGATGCAAAAGCCGTTGCACAGTCTTATTTACAGAACCTACAGGTTCAGTCTCTAGGGCAGCATGATAGGAAGGTAAATTAATTCCCAAGGCACCTCTTGTTGTATACCGGCATATTAGATAATTAGTTAATTACTAATTATTATTATGTTTGCTATTATATATTGCCAATTTCATATTAGTATTAACTGTCTGACATCACATTAACATGTCCTTACAGCTTTGCTTTGAACTTATGGAGTGCCTATTAGAACGCTATCCTGATGAGGTTGCCTCACTGGTATTATTCCAATTCTTATTTTCCTTAAAATCTACCTTTAGATAGCTAGTTATTTGTTATTTTATTGCAGCAATAGTATCATACCGTGCTATCTGGATCACCCCCTGCAATATTATTATTAAACATGACCATGAACAATCATTATTTTTAAGTCACTATATTCTAAAAGTACTATTTTTATTGAGGACAAATAACTTTATACAATGATATGAAGCATGCATTCTTATGCACATGCAAGCTGTACTTGACTACAGGATATTTCGTGTTTGTGCTCTATCTAATATTAAGATTAAAAATCAATGAATCTCGCTTGGGATCACATTTGATATTTTACTAACTTTGATGGAAGTCATAGTTATCCTGAAGGCTGAACTGTAATATGCTTGTCAACAGTATCATGTGAATCTCCATTAGAATTTTCATAAATGAGGTTGTTGCTGTTACTCTTGATAATTCTCTATTGATTCCGTGCAAAGTTCGTTATGATCTGTGGATGCCATGCTGCTTAAACTTTTCGTACTCTCTCCCTCACTCGTACACATTGTAATCATAAAGATTTCTTAAGTCTCATTATTTGGTTCTTTTCACCATGTAATCCTTTTTTATTTGTATTCTGAAACTAATCAAGTTCTTTCTGTTGTCTAGGGTGATGACCTTATTTATGGAATCTGTGCAGCTATTGATGAAGAAAAGGATCCTCAGTGTTTAAAGCTGACATTCCACATTGTTGACGTTGTGGTGCAACTATTTCCAGATCCGTCTGGGCCTCTTGCAAGTTTTGCAGAAGATCTTTTCGAAATGCTTGGTTGTTACTTTCCCATTCATTTTACACATGTAAGTTTGTGATTTCCTACTCATTTTTTTGCAGACTTTACACAACTACCTTCTTCTATTACACTAGTTGTTTTAGCTGTGCAGATAATTCTTATATGCTGATTCTAAGCAATAAATTTGATTCGGGAATTAGAACTTGTTTCAAAAATCACATCACATTGATAATAAGTAGCAACTACTGTCTATGTTTGGTCATTTTTTTAAAGCTTTGAGTTGTATGTTATCAAAATTACCCAAAAAGGTACTGTATATATATTGTTAATACACTCCTGCTTTTGAACAGATTATAACTGTTAGCCTAATACATCATATCCTTGTTGAGTACTTTAGTATAGACATTTAAAACTCTCATTTTGATGTATTTGTTGGTATTCGTTTATCAGACTTTATCTTCTCTCAGTTACTGAAAGATCTAATGTCCCCATATGTATGTTTCCTCAAAGTTTCCTGCAATAATCATGGTTGTTGAATTTTGTAAACCGTGAACTTCAAAGTAACCAAATTTGAAGATTCAAATGCTAAAGATTAAATTTTTTGAAACGAAAAACATATCAACAGTCAATAGATATAAAATTAAGCTAACATAGAACAATAGAGAAATAAAGAGAATAAGTAATTTAAACAATGGCTAGCTGCAGTTTTAGGAGATAAAAATAATTTAGAGGGTAGCGAAACTTAAGTTATTGGGCAGTTCTCTTAAATAAACACAGTTTTAGGTTAAGATATGTTAAAGGGGTACAAAAAGAATCCTGTTCAGGACAAAGTAATTTTTTTTATAAATATTATGTGTTTCTGTATTTTACTAATCAGGTTGCGACAAACTGGGAAAACCCAAGCCAAACTGTCCTCTTAATAGGGCACAAAGAGTATTACAGGCAGAAATATGATAAAAAACAAGACAAATTGTAAGTTTTTCCATTTTTTTTTTACTCAGGTCTCATTACCCTTAAAACTAAATCAGCTGAATCGTCTGAGTTGCCAATCCACATATGGTTCATAGTTTTGGGGGTGATTCGATGTGAATCAGATGATATGAATTGGTAATTGTCCAACTCCCACAACCACGACAATATAAAAACCATTGTTGGTTCAGTTCGTTTGGGATTTAGTCCAACCCATGCAATATATGTCATTCTAGTTCCTGTTTCAGACAAGTAGAAAACACATTCTCCTGGTCTTTCTGTGAACTGACATTATCTGCATGTGTGTTTTAATTTACGAAAATATATACTGCATTATAATGAGGAGGATGCTAATGATTTGGAAAAAGTTCACTATCATGAGCGGTTCATTTTTGTTTGTATGAAATCTAAAGTAACTTTTGCGTTTGCTTTCTCTGTTTTGTTTTCTTCTTTGGCTCCCTATTGTTTATCATGCTGATCAGCTCGTGTCTTACTCATTTAGAATGTGGGTTTTTTTTTCAGCCAAAAGGCGAGGATGTTGATGTGAAAAGGGATGAGCTATCAAGGGCACTAATGGTATGCCATGATTTCATTGAAACTATTCTTGCTTTTTGAGAGAAGTTTGCACCTTCCTCTTTTGTATGAATAATCAGTAATATAATTGTTTGTGATGCTATTGTTTCCTGCCCAAGTGCAAGAGTTTTTAGAAATGAATTTATGGTTAGATTGTTATTCGTAATGGTTATTCTGATGGGAAAGTGGGGATCATGCTCTGTCAGCTGTTTGTGACTGCTTGGATGCTTGTAGATAATGTGAAAGACTATGAATTTAGTGTATAACGTGACCATGAAACCTTGCAAGCGGTCACACGTTCACCAGGTTTTACAGTTTCCATCTCTGTGTGAGGGATTGATTACTCTCTCAACTACATTGCCCCATTCTTGCTTGCCATCCTTTGGAGGTGTAGTAGGCTTATGGGAAGCTTTTGATCCACTTTCATGAAACTTAGAAATGTCTGTATTTTAAGCTTCACTGGCAATATGATGTTGACTGATTCTACGTGTGGGTCATCGAATAGTATAGATTTGCAAGTTCGGATGTCGTATCGTATCCACAGGGAAGGTAGTTAACTACTGGTTCAAGCCATGTCCTAATGTCTGCGCTAAATATGCGAGTTGGTGGTGTGATTAAAATGTAAATGGCAGTGCATAACATAATCTAAATGTGAGAGCGGCTTTGGAACTAGGGTTCACTATGTAGTACGATGAATAAATGTAATGATGGTGATGATTGAGTATATGATGCAAGAAATCCCACAATTATATGTAAGACCTCTGCCCGAGAATAAAAAAAGTCTTCACGAAACTGAATTTAACCAATCCCTTGAATTAGAATCTGATTTAGTCTAGCCATTACATTGAATGGTTTATTACTATTCCTAATGAATAGCCTAATATGTCCTACAATTTAGTTTCGGGGTTGATGAATCCTTTCCCAAGAGTTCATAGAATCCTAATATCAAACAAAGAAGCATGTGATTACAATAATCATTCATGCGTTCATCTTCTCTGATTACAATAATCATTTTAATCCTAAAATTTGTCTAGCCATTAGTTCTGTTTCTCCTTTGTGTAGCGTATGTAGTGTGCATTACATGAACTACCATAAATAAATCATGTTAGTTATCTTCACTTGCACATTTGTTTATCTAAATTATAATTTATTTATCTCTCTCGCTCTCTCTAATGTTTCTTTTTATGTTTGTGATATTTTAGTTGGCTTTCTCTTCCACACCACTTTTTGAGCCATTTGCCATTCCATTGCTTCTTGAAAAGCTTTCTTCTTCTCTAACGTCAGCGAAGGTTAGTGCCAATTGAATCTAGTTTAATATTTGTGATTGCTTGAACCACATCAGTTTTCACTGTGGAGAATGTATATGAGATATCCAAATTTACTGCGGGCTTGCAATTATTATACTCCTAGGTTGATTCTTTGAAGTATCTTGCTCATTGCACGGTTAAGTACGGGGCAGACAGAATGGGAAAACATGTTGCAACTATATGGTCATCAATAAAAGATGTAATTTACACTTCACAAGAACCTGTTTTAACCTTTGCTCCAGAGTCACTTGGTGATCCAGGATTTCGGGGAAGTGAAATTGCAACAGAAGCTACAACACTTCTGCAAAAGCTTCTTGTCCAAAATAATGATTTACTCTTGCCTTTGATCATTGGTGATCTAGATGTGAAGAGTATCCTCACTAGCTACAAGAGTTACAATGATATTCCCTTGAACAGCAAGCATAAACTATTTGCAGTTGGCCATTTCCTTTCTGTTTCTGCCAAGACTTCTGCTGCTTCTTGTAATAGGGTGTTTGAAAACATCTTTCTCCACTTGATAGATAATCTGGGGCTTTCCACAAGAAATTCATTGCAGGACTGTTCTGCAAATGACACTTCTGTATTATCTGGAAAACTTAATTTTGGAGCTCTTTATCTTTGCATTGAACTCCTGGTGGCGTACAGAGATTTGATTTCAGGCTCCAAAGATCTTGCTTCAAAATCTTTTTCTATGGAGTTATGTAGCAACATGCTTAAGAGCTTTTCTACTTCTTTAACCACAACATTAAGTTCTAATTTGGCAGCAATCGATGAAGACACCCAAGATGCAGAGATATACCTTCAAGGTAAATTTTGTACCAAATGTGTTCTATAGATATCACTCTGTTTAAAGATAGTCATTAACTTGGTCAGTTGTTGGCCTCTCTTTTGTCCAATTTCGATTGCATGTGATCACTTGGTTTGCCCTTCAAGAAAGATTGCCATTTGATGACTTACGAGCTTATTGTGTGTGTGACATGACCTCGCAATATGTTTTGGCTAGGACAGTGCATTTAAAATAAATTGTCCAACACAAAAATCTCAACGAGTTTGGATATGAACCTCTGATTTTCATGGTTCTTTCCCCGTTTCTATAATTGCAGTGAACTTTTTCCAAACACACTCTACTCTTTTTAAGTATTTAAAGATTTTCACCCTTTTCTTAGTTGGGCATTGATGTTTTGTGCCCATCTAACAACATTACTTCCTGAATTCCAATTCTCAAGCTTAGACCTGTGTGTAAGGCAGTTACTACATTTAACTAAGGTGTAATGTGTTTTGTCACGTGATTGTCCATCCACTTCTCCTATAGTTATAATACTTAAGTACCAGCAAATTTCTGCTATGTTGATGTTTTTGTTAAAGTTATGCAGTGAAGGGCCTGCAGATTCTGTCTACAATCCCTGAAGTTATATCAACATCAACCTTTGAGAATATTTTACTGACATTCATGAAAATGGTTTGGGTGGATATCAACAAACCATTGTTATGGAAACTGTCATTGAAAGCTATAGTAAATATTGGCTGCTATGTTGATGGATGCAATGAGTCTGAGAAGGCACAGAGCTATACACATATTATTGTAGAGAAGATTATCTCATCGGTGTATCTTGATGATATTAGCATCCCTCTTCCACTCAAATTGGAAGCAATATCTGACATTAGCACGAGTGGGCAGAAGCATATGCTGAAAATTGTTCAAGGGTTGGAAGAAGCCATATTCGCCAATTTATTGGAGGTTCATGTATGTATACTTTATGAGTTAGTTTTCTTATAGTTCTTGATGAAGTGATTCCCCCACCCACATGGAAGTTGTTTCTTTCCTTCTCCAAGTTAGGAAGGTTTTTATGTATTTATCTAATGTACTTCAATATTGCATTTAATCTAGGTTCATGGCAACTCAAAGTCTGCCAAGACTGCAGTTCAGCTTTTGGACTGCTACTCTGATAAGGTGCTCCCATGGTATATAGTTCTTCTCTGAAAGTTACTATTCCTTTTTGGTTGTTGTGATTACTCAAATTCTTGAGTATGACACTGATTTAACTCTTCATTCTTCTGACAACCCCAGCAACTGTTTATTTAATACCTACCAAGTTCCTATTGTTTATATACACTTCTTCTGTTCCCATTTATGTCCAACTGGTTTCCCACCTTGCATGTGTAGCAATTGTCGAAAAAGAAGGAGAAATGTTCTTTTCATTTCTATTCTTAATTCAACCTTTTACTTATTTATGTTTTCTGTATGATTACCTCCTTCTAAGCTCTGTTAAAGTATGTAGTTATGATTTGGAAGAAAGGCTTCCTTCCTACAAATTGGGCATGCATGATCAATGTTGTAAATGTAGTCATAACTTTTTTAACAATGCACATACTAAGACAATAATGTAGTCATCATAACTTTGTGTATTAAATATTCTGTGGGTTTCATAACTCTGTTTGTGTTATAACTGCTCAGTCTTTTATCACTTTTAGATATTCAATATTGTATATAAGGCATAACATCTTGCAGTTGATATGAAACTTTATGTTGGAAATTTCCAGGATCCATGAAATGGGAGGTAGTGAAGAAGTCATGTTACGATTTGCTATTAATATTTGGAACCAGTTTGAAAATTGTGAGGTGTTTAGAGATGGAGTGGAGGAAGAAGTAAGTATTCTTAGTCTAATGTTAAATTGCTATTTTTTGAGCTCACTTTCATAATGATAGACTGGTACTAACATCAGCCATCAGATAGGATATATTCTACATTCAAAGTAATGATTATATTTGTCATTAGTACTTTCAGGGGCTTCTCGATGCAACAATGAGGGCGTTAAAACTTGCTGTTGCAAATTGCTCAGAGGAAAGCCAGAACGTAATAATGCAGAAAGCTTACGATCAACTTTCATCGAGCACTTCTTTTCAATTGAGGGAATTCACATCAGACACCATTCCATTCCAACTGGAACGGTTACTTCTTACTGAAGGAATAGACAATTTTTCTTGCAGAGATAAATGGCTTCTGTCCTTATTTACATCAGTAGTTATAGCAGTTCGTCCTCAAACACAGATTCCAAATATAAGGGCAGTATTGCGGGTGTTCATGACAACCTTCCTCAAAGGTTATGTTCCAGCAGCTCAGGCTTTAGGTTCAATTGTTAATAAATTGGGTGTGAAACCCCATGGAGAAGATATTTCAAGTGGTTGTACGTTGGAAGAAGCAATCGATGTAATCTTCAAAACAAGTTTATGGAGGTCTCATGATGACGGTCCTTTGGCAAAATGTAGAAGAATGAGCAATGGCAGTGAGATTTGTCTCACTAATGTATGCCTTGGTGTTACTGGCAGTCAGCTGCTTCAAATCCATTCCATCACTGGACTGGCATGGATCGGGAAGGGTTTGCTTCTTCGGGGTCATGAGAAATTGAAAGACATAACTATGGTTTTCCTGGAGTGCTTACAATCAAGTGGAAAAATGAGTGCGTCACCCCACGAGCTGAATTCATCAAATCAGAACTCTGAGCAGGATTTGCATTCGTCTGTGATGAAGTGTGCTGCAGATGCATTTCATATTCTCATGAGTGACTCTGAAGTTTGTTTGAACCGAAAATTTCATGCAATGATACGACCACTCTATAAGCAACGATTTTTCTCTATCATGATACCGATTCTCCAGTCTTTGATACTGAAACCTGATTCAGCATTTGCAAGGTACTGAAACTTAGTACTTCTAGTTGTACAGTCCCCTAAGTTCTCAAGTTTTCTATGGATGCCATATAGCTCTTCTTATGCTTGTATCTCAAATTTTATCATGTAAATTTCTAATGCTGTTTATTTATTTATCTTCTTACCTCATCTTGAACCTGAAACTGCCTATTGTTTCAGACCTATGCTGTATCGGACTTTTGCACATATCGTGTCTGATACTCCATTAATTGCTATCTTGAGTGACGCAAAGAAGGTTAGTTTTAATGAATCACAGTTTAGCACGTACGCTCTTAGTTTAAGCATGTATGTTTCAGTGCAATAATACTACTCAATTTTCTCAGCTGATTCCAATTTTGCTGGATAGCTTACCAGCATTAAGCAAAGATGTTTTTGATAAAGATATGGTGTACAGTCTCCTCCTAGTTTTGTCTGGAATATTGACAGATAAAAATGGTAAGACTATGCTCTAATCCTTGTAATAATACAATGTCTCAAGAAAACATAGTCGTGGTAGATTTCACTTGTAATTTGCAACTTTAAGTCTATTTACTTTTCTTCCTACTGATGCTCTTGCAGGACAAGAAGCTGTTGTAGAGAATGCACATATTATCATTAACAGCCTAACTGAGCTTGTTGCCTATCCCCATATGACGGTACTTTTCCATAACTTTATATATGTATATGTGTGTGTGAGCACGCGTGAATGTGCAGTCAGTGGGGTGGCATATGAATTGGCATCTCTGCATTGTGACCATAGGTTCTAAAATCTAGTGAGATCTGAAGGAACAAAGAAGCGATGTGCATAAATAATGGATTGGTCTGTGATTAGTTGGTATTCTATTTAAGCATGACAAACAACCAAAGTCTTCTGACCATGAAAGACCTTGCTGCTTTTGTATTTCACTTTCGCTCTAGCATTCTCCATTTGCTAAACTATAGCTCCATTTTAGTTACATCTGACATAAATAATACTCCTTCCGTCCCAAAATGAGTGTCTTGCTTTCTATTTTGGGAAAAATTATGGAGAAGTTAGTTAAAGTTGTACCTCTTCTAACCCCATGAGCATGTGTTGTAACAAACTCGATGTATACTAACTTAATACGGGGATATTATTGGTAATTCATGCATACTAACTAATTACTAAAGATGAATCAAGACACTCATTTTGGGACGGAGGGGTACATGATATTTGTTTATACTTTATATGTAGATTTTTCTAGCGGTAACTTCTAAGAAGGTCAAGTATTTGAATGTGTATATTTCAAAGATTCAAATACAGCATCCACTTTCTTTTTTGATTAGTGAGTTATGCTTGAATTAGCAACAATATCTCAAAGATAAGTTAGAACCTCTTACCTCTTGTGTTTGTTATGTTACAACAAGAGCACATAGGGGTATAAGGGGAAAACCTAACTCTAACCAACTCATAATTGATCTTTACAAAATTGAAAAGTAGACATTCATTTTGGGACGGAGGGAGTAATAGTTTAACTTACAACATTAAGAAGAATTTTCAGCCCCTTTTCACCGCACAATGTCTCGATACTACTCATCACTTCGAGTTACAATCCAAGCTTTTCTACAATTCAAGCAAGTATTTTTGCACATTTTGTATGTAATGATTTCAGAAATGAATTAATACACTAGAGCAAGCTTGGCAATCTTCTACGTTGTTATGCTTTAGACCTTTACGTCTCTTACATGTTGAATGTTTTATTTGCTCCAGATCATATAGAGCTTTCTAATGCTTGCCATCATTGCATACAATAAAAATCATACTCTCTCTTTACTATCTACATGTGCAGCTTGTTCGGGAGACAGCAATTCAGTGCCTTGTCGCAGTTTCCGGGTTACCCCATACAAGAATATATCCGATGAGAACACAGGTTATTTCTAGCACAAACTGATAACTAGCTGTTTATTGGTATTACTTATCGACGCTCAATTCATGGTCACTAATAATATCATTTTCCAAGTAATAACTACCTCGAGCTTAACACTGGCCAAATTTCTGTTACTGCTATATATCTGGCAGGTACTACAAGCTATTTCAAAGGCTCTTGATGATCCAAAGAGAGCTGTTCGTCAAGAAGCTGTTAGATGTCGACAAGCATGGTCAGCACTTTTCTTCCTTTTTGTTCTTTTCCTGTATCTTCGATAAAGATTACTCGTTAGTTTTAGGATTAGTGTCATAAATGGTACATGCATTTTGGCCTGATATTCAATTTGATGCATGGAACTTTTTAATAAAAAAAAAAGTCCATTCAGTGCATTAAAAATGTCATTTGTACCCATTTCGGTACATTAACTTTCACTCTACCAAATTTGATGCACAAACTTTGGTATGAACCGCTATTCCTATTTGAGGTGTGTACCGAGTCGGGTACAAATTAAAAGCTTAAAGCTGGCAATTTGGAAGCAAAAAAGCGGCATCCGAATTCCAATCCGACTTAAAACCTATTCGATCATTTTTTGGGTTGGATTGGATATAAAAATACAGATCGGATTCCACAAAATCAATCTGAATCTGATCTGAAGAATCTGAACCCCTATCGGATTAGTCTTTATCAATCCAAACAAATCCAACCCGATCAATCAGTTTTTCAAAACTTTACTAACTGAGCATCAGGTCAAAGTTCATGTACCGTTGGGGACATTAATGCTTAGTTTGGTGTTAGCTGATGTATATTTTGATTACTATTATCATTGCTCATCAAACTTACAGGGCATCAAATGCTTCAAGGAGTCTTCATTTCTGAAGGACAGCAAGATTTTTGGCAGTGCTGGGTAATTGAATTTGGTTTTATTGCATCTTCATTGTAAATTTGTCTTTCTATTTATAAATATATTGTAGTTCAAGATTAGAATATAATGTACTGAACTTTGTAACTGTCTTTAACTCAAATTAAAGAAGGAAATGTTTCATTAGAGTCCTGCATTTATATATTTTATATTCAATTTTTTATGATCTTCAAACTAATTATATTTTTATCGATTTGGTCTTCCCACTTGTTTGGAATTGGTCCAATTCATTAAATTACATGATTGTCAAGTCAAAAAACAAAAATATTGTCAATCAGCTTATTTATTTTTTATGGCATGTAAGATTTTTTTTTTTGTTCAAAAAATAAATCGACATTTTATAAGAGAAACAAAACTAGTAGGGAAAATTCTGGAGCCACAAAATTAAAAATGAGAAAATAAAATAAAATAACATACACTCTGCAAGATTTTTTTAAAGGTGACCATGATAAAAACCAAGCAACCCTCTATAATGTCTAAACCTTTTTCCTTTTTTACAGTTTTGTTATCATATTTTTTTTTTTCCTCAGAAGGAATGCTAGAAAAAACCTATACCCACCAAAACCAAACTATAAATATCCCAAAATGTACACATACTCTCTGAAAGTATAAAGATACAGATATTGGGAAGTAGAACCAACCAACCAACCAACCACTACCTCATCTCTCTTTCTTATTTCTTTTAATGTCAAGTCCTAGAATTCTCATCTGTCAATCCATCAACCAGCTACAAAAATTGTGTCAACTTTTCCGGGCAGCTGCGATTTTGATTTTCCTCGAAAGCCATCAGTCCGACATATCATCTTCAGCTCCACTGTACTGATCAATGTCGTCATGGCGTCCAACGTTCTGTCGTCTTGTGAAGCCTTCTTCAATGTCTGAACCTCCCGCCTCAGAAGCAGTAGCCTTTCCCTTGGAATTTGAGTAAACCTGAAAACAATATCCAAGTCGAGGTTTTATATCCGAACACCAAATTGCAGCATAGCACCAAATCTTCAATATATATATATATATATATACGAGGAAAAGGAATATGAGCTAAGTAATTTTTGGCTTAGGCTAAGCCAAGCCTATGAGGAGATGACACATCATCTAATTTCACCCATACCCACCCAAGTGAATTGGTGGAAGCGGAGCGACCCGCCCGGATCCAAGAATTTTAATGAGGTGTCACCCCCTCA